>JAKUAA010000027.1:0-152500 GCA_030579055.1 Candidozyma chanthaburiensis
TCCACATACAATTGTTCTACCTTTGAACTATAGCTATCTATATTGAGGAGGGACTGATTCGAACAGTCGAAGCACTACGGCGCTAAAGCTACAATTTAGTTCTAATTGCCAACATTAGAACCTCCCCCTTAGTTATCTTTTATTCTCTCGGAAGTTCCTCAGAAAATGGACAATTTTTCCAGTGAACGATCCCTTAAATAAAGTCTACAGGCAAACAATTTTGAAACCCAATAGCATATTCTATCTATAATCTACTTCTTAGAGTCAACTCCAAACCCATTCACGTTTCTGTACATCATCACACCGTTGTCACCATCAACAAACTGGCACGTTCTAGCCGATTTCCAAAGAGAAACCCACATGCTCTCATCCGAGTGCTGGTAATGGTGTCCCATAACCTTCTTTATAGCCTCAGAAGCCTCGCGAGCGTTGTAGAATGGAATTCTAGAGCAGTAGTGGTGCAAAACGTGAGTCTCGATGATGTCGTGGAAGATGTGCTTACCAACAAAGCCAAATTCACGGTCAATTGTGGCAGCTGCGCCTCTCGCAAAGTTCCACTGATGTGCCTCGTAGTGAGGCATCTTTGGGTCCAGGTGCTGGAGGAACGTAATAAACACCAACCAGTGGTTAACAAAAAGGTAAGGAATAGCCCAGTGGACGAGCACGTTGAAAGCGCCAAAGTGCTTGTACCATGTGTACAAAACAAAAGCCTGAGTCAAGATGCCAATGTCACTCATGACAATGTACCAGTAGTCTCTCTTCTCAAAAATGGCCGAAGCGGGGTTGAAATGGTTCATACCCCAGGCAGAGTCAGCGACCTTCTGGCCTGTAACATTGGTGAAAAGATACATGATCCAACCGCCCAACTGTTGGCCCAACAAGTGGCCCAAAGAGTAAATAGGCGAGTCACTGGCAATCTCCTCGAGCGAGTGAGCGTGGTGCTTCTCCATGAACGACTCCTTCGTGTGGGGCACGAAGACCATGTCTCTGTCCAAGTGACCCGTGGCCTTGTGGTGCTTACCGTGGGAGAACTTCCAGGAGAAGTAAGGAACGAGCCAGTATGAGTGGAGGACCCAGCCCACGGTGTCGTTGACCCAGGTGTGATCGGAAAAAGCCGAGTGGCCACACTCGTGAGCCAAAACCCATAATCCCGTGCCGAAAAGTCCCTGGACATACGTGTAAGCAGCCCAAGCAGCAAAACGAAGCCCAACATGGGGCAAAAGGTGGATGTAGTTCTGGGCCAAGTAGCCAAAGCCAACCATACATGCAATATCGCGGAAAACATACCACAAGGACTCGACCACGCGTCTTTCGTAGCAGTGGGAGGGGATGGCTCTAAGGATATCCTTGATGGAGTAGTCTGGAGCCTCAAAAGTGTTACCAAAGGTATCGATGGCGGTGGCTTTCTGGGAGAAAGAAGCCACGTTGCCGTTCTTAGAAACAGAAGCCAGGCTATGGGAGGTGCCCAGGGAGAACGCTAACGTGCTGGACATTTTCAAAGAGTGGATTCGGAAAAGCGCTAATGAAAAAACCCGGGAAGTGCGCCCATATATAGTGAGGAAAAAGAAACGCAGACCGTTTGGTCCCACGCAGAAAAACGTGCATCCAGGAATGCCCAAACAGGCACGGCTGGGCCTCTACGTATTTATAAGTAAGGGAAAATATGAAAGAGGGAAGTTTTGTTATTTGCAGTGAATATTTTAGGCGAATGGCTGTTGTGTCTGCTCAGCCTTTACCACACCTGTCTTATCCGGATGGTTCGAAAGACAAGGGTTATCAGAAGCGATAAAAAAAGAATAAAATCTTGTCTTCGCTTTTTTACCAAAAACGGGACGTGGAGTTGTCGCTTTGAGAAGATCTCCTGGCTGAAGGGCCCATTATGTCTTGATCCCTCTTCTTTCCTGATGAGGAATATGTACCTGCTTGACACCATGTGCGAATGAGCCGCTGAAATTGTAAGAATGGAGAAATGAAGATCGCCGGATTGGTGGAGATTGGTGGCTTCCAGCTCAGCTTTTGCAGCCTTCTTTTCTGCAGCTCATCTAGATAATCGGCGAGGCGCCTTGCCATGAAGATAAGATGTAGTTGAATGTACGGAAGTACTAAAATTTATTGAGGAAGTAGAGAATGGTTGAAACATGTTTCAGGTACGGGTAGAATACAGAAAGGTTGTCGTTGAAGAACTCGGATTGTTCTTCGCTTATTGAGATTATTTAATCTGCTGCTGGATCTTTGTCATTGTAGAAGTCAGATGGAAAAGATAATCAGGGCGCAAAGAAATTGTCAAAAAGAATCGGCCCATTCAGCCCCTCCCTGAACCTCACTATCAGAAGTAGGAATCCTGGGACATCAAGACTATTTTTCATGTACGGCGGCAGAATAAGAATTCAAACAGCTTGGCGACCACGATAGCAAAGAACTTTTCCGTTCTAACTCCGTATCCTCGACTTTTAATTACTAGGGGCTTCTATTCTTCAATTAATTTCTGTTCATTCTACAGAGTGGGGCAAATGCACATGCAAGAGATGCTCATCGCATATAAGCGGTGCGTTTGCAATTGGCATAATATGACGATATTCTATTACGTTTTACCGCCCGCCCAGTGAAAAAAACATACACATAGTAAAGCTCTACGTTTGCGTAAGTCTTACCTGATCTGCTCGAAAACCACAAGGGTGAATCAGCGAATCAGATCGATGCAATCGGGCGTATATGGAGGAATTGAACACCTCTCTTAACAGGATTTTGCACCCAATAAACCAACACTCAGGCCAACGAGCACTTGCGGCTCAATGTTGGGGAGCCCAGCGAAAGTGTGTTTTTGAGGGTACGAGCTTGAGCACCGGTAAATTGAGTTTCTAGATTCCAAAGATTACGTTGTTTTCGATGATAGATCATTTTGTCCTCGGCATGGCTTAGGCTCTTTTGAAAGTGCTTCACCTTGCAACCACTGGAAACAGAACAAAAATCTAGGAAATTTCAAAGAGGTCTCAGGAGTTATACAGATTGTGGAGTCACGGTTCGAACAGTTATTATCATGGAAGTCTCTTTGGTGGAGATGCGTGTTTGTTTTTGCATTTCGGAGCACCCTGATTCATTTCAATGTCAGATCGGGAATTGAGCAAGCCTTACTGACTTCTTGAGATCCGGAGTCTTATCGTTTTTTCTCATTGATATCATCCTCATCTTCGTCGAAGCAGGTTGGTTTCTTTCAACCCCTTCAATCTCCTCGCTCTCCCCATGTAGATCCTTTTTACACCGTCGAGTTCGTTTTTCTTTGAACCAATTGAGAATAGTGAACGGTTTTAGGGACATAAGGCTAAAGTCATTTGTGTTTAAAGGCTCGTTGACCAATAAAAATACTTTGAATAATTCGTGATAGAAGGGTGTTCAGCATACGAGGATTGAGAATATGCCCTTTGCTGCCTTGCTTCAATAAAGGCTTCACGGGCACCAGAAGCAAATTGAAATCACAACAATTGAAAAAGGATCAACTGTCGATTGTTGTCCACTGGGAAGTTGAGACCAGTTCCACCAGGTATTGAAGTAGGCGCCCGCAACATAATAGTAAATTCAAGCATCTCAAGCGTTTAAATTGCCCAAATGATTTAATTTTTGGGCTTTCCCTTTAAACAGCTCGCTTGCAATTTTGCATTTTATTATATCGCTTCAATGAAGTATTGCCTCCAAGTTTTTTCAAGACCACAGTATGGACCAATTGACAACCAATGTACTAGGCGATCCGGCCATTCCCGGAACCTGATGAATAGCCCCAAAACTCCAACCACAAAGACATCCAGATCACGTCGGATTACAAAACCAGGTGAACAATAATGCTTTGAAATTCCGTAAGCCAGAATTCTGGAAGACCTTTCATACCCGTCTTCCCCTTCGTTACACGCTTATTTCATGCCAGGCTGCACAATGCGCATAACCCCAGAAACCCCGGAAACCCCAGATTCGACCGCCTATATTGGTCAAATATCTCTGATTCCTCTTCGGCAGTGCCCATCGAACGACTCTCTTGTTGAATTTACCAAAATTCATCCCTCCAAATCACCCGCGTGCCATTTTCGAAAAACCTTTATCTCATGCTTGGAAAGCTCAATACGGCGCTCCGATACCGCTTTCGCACCCAGTAATGAGTCACCCCTGTGGATATCAGCCAGACCGGCAAAAAGAAAAAATTAAAGAGGTCAAGTTCCCCTTCTTCTCGCAGCAGTCATTCACATTGTATCAGAGTCAAAGAGTCCCAAACTCTCGCTGACTTCGTCGACATTGACTCCCACCCTGGTTTCGCCGGGGCGCGCCTACTCCACAGGCGATAACAGGGCGTTGAAATATCTCGTTTTTTTCTTCACCATCAACCATGTCCGAGAAAATCGAAAAGAAACCCATTAACTTTTCCAACATTTTGCTTGGTGCGGGCCTCAATATGGCCGAAGCCACCACATTGGGCCAGCCCTTGGAGGTGGTGAAAACCACTATGGCTGCTAACAGAAATATCTCTCTTTTACAAGCTACGAAGCTTGTTTGGTCCAGAGGTGGTGTGAAGGGTTTTTATCAAGGATTGATTCCTTGGGCCTGGATTGAGGCCTCCACCAAAGGTGCCGTTTTGTTGTTTGTGTCTGCTGAAGCCGAATACAGATTCAGAACTATGGGTCTCAACTCGTTCGTTTCTGGAATGGGTGGAGGTATCACTGGTGGTGTGGCCCAAGCCTACCTTACCATGGGTTTTTGCACGTGTATGAAGACGGTGGAGATCACGAGATCGAAGCAGGCTGCCGTAGCTGGAGCTCCTCAACAGACGAGTTTCCAGGTCTTCAAAGAGATCTTCAACAAAGAGGGTATTAGAGGTATCAACAAGGGTGTCAATGCTGTGGCTATCAGACAAATGACCAATTGGGGTTCTCGTTTCGGTTTGTCCCGTTTGGCCGAGGAGGGTATTCGTTCTGTCACTAATAAAGGTAAAGACGACAAGTTGAATGCTGTGGAGAAGATTGCAGCTTCGACTTTGGGTGGTGGTTTGTCTGCCTGGAACCAGCCTATTGAAGTTATCCGTGTCGAGATGCAGTCTAAGACAAAAGATCCAAACAGACCTAAGAACTTGGGTGTGTTCTCTACCGCCAAGTACATCTACCTGAACAACGGTATCAAGGGCTTATACAGAGGTGTGGCACCCCGTATTGGTTTGGGTGTGTGGCAGACTGTGTTCATGGTTGCGTTTGGTGACATCTTCAAGAAGATGTTGAATGCTGACGGAGGACACTAATGGACTCGATTCCAAGATTATATATTCAATAATGCATTTGCACATGCGGTCGTCAGGGGGGTTTGTAAGATAGTGATGCTTAATATTTGTGTCGGGCTGGGTAGGAATGCTTGAAGTGGGTGGCAGGATTGAAGCCAGAGAGACAAATAGTCAATTTGATGCTTTCCGATTTCTAGTCAAGCGTGTCTATCGGTCAAAATATCTCTCTGATGGTTGATCCAGAACATCACTATCACCTATGATTACTTCACCGTATTGAAAGACGCGTTGAAGACTTTCCATTATGTGTACATCCACAAATTTTGTAACAAAAAGCACCCTGATTGCCTTTGCTTCAAAATAACATCTGCCGTGATTTAGTCTGGTTTCGACAAGTTTTCAATCTTCAAGCATCTAATATAAGTACATCCTTCAAGACCATTAATGCTCAAACACTTTTTCCATTTCGATGATCAATGGATAAGATAGAGGTAGTATTCTCACAATTGCCAAATCTTTTGATCGTCTGAAAAAATAATATTCAATCTTGTGATCGTACAATTATTTTTTGGGTGGCTGTTAGAAAGAAACATCTAATGCTACACTAAAATGATGATGTAATAAATATGCTGTTATGCTGATTAGCTGTTTTGAGTTACTGCTTGTGAGTCAAGCCCCACTTATCGTAGCAGTATAAGCCCGCAATGGTAAGAAGCACTCCGTAGCTTTGATAACCAACAAAGCTGAAAGAGCCCTCCCACACAAAGGCAAACATGATCACGACAATGCGCTTCATGATGTTAGCGATCGAATAGTTGATGGGTGAGATGGTACCGAGAAGCTGGAATGCGAGAAGCGACTGTAAGAAGTGGGAGGCACCATTCAACACGACCAACGAGAGGAGAGATAACGAAACCTGGCTGAGCGAAAACACGTCGTTGCGGAACTCAGAAAGGATATAGATTGGCATGGTGAAGAGAAAGCCTATGACCGAGCAGAAGAGCAAGATGGTCAATTTGTCGAGTTTCTTCTCAGAGCCTTCCTTGTATGAGGGAAGCGACGATGTCTCCTCCAGGCTCTTGACAGTCAAACGCTGTTTAGCAAAAATGTTTTGCGAAACAAAGATCAACATGGACACAAAAGCGTAGGCCAAACCAGAGAAATAGCCTGGAGCAGTGTTCAAGTTTTTGGGTTTGTAGCAGGTGAGCATGATGCCCAAAATCAACGGAAGCAAAGTGACATAAGTGACCGTTCTGAACTTTGTGCGGAGAAGAACCCTGTAGATCAAAACGGTCGAAATAGGCGACAAAGATTTGATGGTGTGCACGAGAGACACGGGAATCATGGAGGTGGCTTTATGACTGGTCACATGGCCCAAAAACTGGAAAATGCCCATAGGCAAAGTGGTTGCGATGATAAAGCTGTTTGGGGTGAGAAACTTGACCACCGAGCGGTCAAGAGAATGCAAGTTGGGGATGGAAGCCTTGGGGAAATGGGCAGCCCAATGGGGTGAAACCGAAAGCACCGAAAATAGCGCCACGCAAAGGAACGCATTTAAAATGAACTGAAACTGCGTCAACGTCACAGGGTATGAGTAACGCAGGAGAATCGCCTTGGTGGAGTTGTTGCTGACGATCGAAAAACCGTACCACAAAGTGCACAAGGAGACGACTTTCACGTCGATTTCCGGAGCCCAGGCAGCCCAACCAGTGGCTTTCTGGACAGGAGCATCGAGACTGGCGGTGCTGGCATTGGCAGAAAGAAAAAACCCGTCTCTTCTTTCCGCCAGAGGCGTGGAGGAGTTTGAAGCTGGAGGAGTGATTTGTTGGTACGAACCCAACGGGCTTCTGACAGCTTTCGGGTGGTTTAGTTGGAAAATGTTGGTTGTAGAAGCATTCGGGTTGATTTGTGATGTCCTCTGGGGGTACGGGTATCTGTGGATATCCTCCACTGAATGGTTAACACTGAGCATTTTGGAGATTCAGTTAAGCCTTGTGTCTGAGATAGGGTGTTCTGGCTGGGACCTGTTGGCTAATTTCCTCGGAGGACGATTTGAAGAAGCACTAGTAGAATTCAGTAAGGTGTCTCTTGCTAAAGCCGTCAGGCTAAGTGTTGTTGCTGAGGAAGGAGTTGCTATTTTATGACTGGTTTTTACACATTTGTTTTGCGATGCAAGCCAGGCAAAGTAGTGCTGGCGTGGGCCCCTTACGTGCAGGCAAAAAGAAAAAAAAAGCACCACCAGAAGCTGTTAGATGTATGGAGCGTGTCGTTTCGGAGAGGAGGCGACTCGCAAGAGAATTGGGCTTTACGATTGGCTCAAAACTGTTTCTGCTTTTGGAATTAAAGGTTTCTCTTTTGAAGTCTCGAAGACTCATCCACTGGTGGAGCAAACAACAAGACAAAGGAGCTTTCTGGGTATAATAAGCCGCTGCTTTACGGCCCCCTAGCGCCCACTGCCGCAGATGCAAATTAAGGGGAACGGCTGGTCCTGTTAATTTGCTATTATTAGCTCTTTCCAGAACCCAAAGCGGCTGCGAATGCACCAAAAACTGTCACCTCTGCGGCTGGTTTCTTGACGTGTTGATCCCAGCATTGCAAAAATATTCGGGTGGTTTTAGAACAAGAGGCAAGGTTTACGCTTGTGGCACACAATTTTAATCTCATCTCGAGAGGTAGACTTTTTTTCCTCGACCTTTTATCTCTGCAAATAGGCTTAGGAACGGCCAATGTGCCCCTGTAGGCTAAATCGGGACATCAGACGATGAAAAGAGAAGGAGGGAGTGTGGCGCTTTTTTTAAAAAAAGGCTTTTTCCTTTTTCTCCGTAGATATTTCTTGTCTCATTTTCGATTTTGTGACTGGTCGATACATTTTGGGTAATTGTAGATATGAGGCTCATTGTTCGTTTTGCAATCATCAGCCAGCACCGCGACCGACCAGCAAAACGGATGGATTTGGGAATGTTGAGAATTTGTTGGAAAAGTAAAATCCCGTATGGAGATTCCAATTCGAGAGAGAGACTTAGAAACCAGGAATTTTAGGCAGAATGCTGGCATTGACTGGAGGTGCTGCTTTTAGAACAAGAGACACTACAAGAGCAGAATTGCCAAGGACCTAATTGTATGTTGTTTCGATCGAGTTGAAAAAGACCTGAGAGAATAAGTAAGCCTCGAAAATTTTGAATCTTGTGCTGGTTCATTGGAAAGCCTTCGGATGGTGCCCTTTGTAGATATCGGTGGAACCACAGAAACAAGATAGAGGAGCGACAGTGTCCCGGAGTACGACTTCGTTGCCTTGATAACACCCAAAACTGCCTGGTTTGAAATCTTTCGATTTCTCAGAAGAATATCGAGGCTACTTTAGCTGGTTTGCCATTGTACCCCATTGCTTGTCTCCGACTAAAACGAAACCCCGGACAGCCTCCTTAAGCAAATTTGCTTTCCAAGTCAACTTGGGAAGCTTTTAAAAAGACACACTTCAATTGGTAACCCTAAATCCTCTCAGCCCGGGAAGATTTCCCAAAGGGGTATGGAATCACAAGAGGCCACACCTTAGAGAAACCAGCCCAAGAACCAGCAAGCCGGATCCCACACCCCAATCAAAACTAGCCTAATTCCTCCCACAAAAAAGCCAGATTCTTCCTCTGAGATCATTTCTTTGCATATCTGTCGGCTCGCTTGCGCCTTATCGGTATTGATACATTCCACACAATGAGCCACAGGAACACACACAAAAACAAAATACCACCCAAAAACCGCCTCTTCACATAAATACAAAATCAATCACCTCCACGTATTCTAAAAATGCGTCCGTCTTTCACCATTCGAACACTCTCCCCTAACCGACTACAACATGTCCTGCAGAAATATGCGGTCAGATAGTATCAACTACACCTATCCGTGATATGCTAGCCACCTTAGTCGCCTTTTTGGCTAAACAGGCAGTTGCCGAGGGTGCAAAAGCGCTTCTAGGAAGGGCAGTCACCGATGATGACGATCTACCCGATGTCACCACGCCCGATCCCGAGGAAGATGCTGATCCGGTAACTGAGGAGATGTTTTCGCTGTGGGCGCTTTTCATTCTTCTATTTCTCCTTTGTCTGGCGTTGTGGCTGTCGTACTACCTTCAGCAAAGAAGGATCAAAGCTGTTCACGAAACGGTCTTGTCGATTTTCTATGGAATGGTGGTGGGTTTGATTATCAGGGTCGCTCCCGGCCACTACATCCAAGATGCCGTGAAGTTCAAGTCCGGCTACTTCTTCAACATCCTTTTGCCGCCCATTATCCTCAATTCGGGCTACGAGCTACACCAGGCCAATTTTTTCCGAAACATCGGCTCCATTTTGACTTTTGCCATACCGGGAACGTTTATCTCGGCTATGGTGCTTGGCGTGATTTTGTACATTTGGACGGCCTTGGGCGTGGATGGCGTGAAGCTTGAGTTTGTCGATACCTTGGCTGTGGGGGCCACTTTGTCTGCCACTGATCCGGTCACCATTTTGTCAATTTTCAACGCTTACAAGGTGGACCCTAAACTTTACACGATTATCTTCGGCGAATCGCTTTTGAACGACGCCATCTCCATTGTCATGTTTGAAACTTGCCAGAAGTTTCACGGCAAGAATGTCACCTTCACCTCGTTCTTCGAGGGTGTGGCCTTGTTCTTGATGACATTCACCATTTCCACCTTTATTGGCATTGGCATAGGAATTATTGTCGCTTTGATCTTGAAGCACTCCCATATCCGCCGCTACCCACAGATCGAGACTTGCTTGGTATTGCTTTTCGCCTACCAGTCCTACTTCTTCTCGAACGGTGCACACATGTCAGGCATTGTCTCGTTGCTATTCTGCGGTATCACCTTGAAACACTACGCCTACTTCAACATGTCTAGACGGACTCAGATTGCCACAAAGTACATTTTCCAGTTCCTTGCTCAGCTTTCCGAGAATTTCATCTTCATCTACTTGGGCTTATCGTTGTTCACGGAAGTCGAGTTGGTGTTCAAGCCTTTGTTGATTATCGTCACCTTCATCTCCATCTGTATCGCCAGATGGTGTGCGGTGTTCCCCCTTTCCAGGCTCTTGAACTTCTTGTACCGCTCGAGGTTCGAACGTTTCAGCAGAAACACTGTCATGACTGGAGGAATATCCTCCCAGTCTGAACCGGAGGACATCAGCCATTCATACCAAATGATGATCTTCTGGGCCGGTTTGAGGGGAGCTGTCGGTGTGGCCTTGGCGTTGGGTATTCAAGGTGAAGCCAAATGGGCACTTCTAGCCACTGTGTTGGTAGTGGTGGTTCTTACTGTTATTTTCTTTGGCGGTACCACCGCTTCTATGCTTGAGATTTTGGGCATCAAGGTTGGTTGTGTGGAGGAGAATGACTCTGACGATGAGTTCGATATTGAGGCTCCTCGTGTGGCCCTTGATTCTACACCAAATGTCAATATTATGGGAAACAGACGCTTTGGTGATGTTCCATATGCTGACCACAACACCAGCACAAATTACAGAAACACAAGCAACACAAGCCTTCCGTACATCAAGAGCTCCAGCCAAAGCTCGAGAAACAACTCCAACCCTGAACTACCTCCCCTCGATGATGATTTGAACGGCAGCGATGCTGACGATGTTTTCTCTGCTGGAGACAGAAACGCAGAAACTACACATGCCACGTCTGCTGCTCTCGCACAACAGCACACCAACGGTATCTTGGGAGCTTTCCTAAGTGCCGAGGAACACGCCAAATGGTTCACGAAGTTTGACGAGGAAGTGTTGAAGCCTGTGCTACTCGATAAATCGCCGGGCCAACGAGGTAACGACGACGAATCCAACGTGTAGCGTCGGCTCCAAAACCAAAATACAATTTATCGACATATACATGGATTAAATTAGTAATACAAGTCAGAAGACCCCCTCTCCTTCTGCTGCTGAGCGATCGAAGCGTCAATAACCCACTTGGCAAGCTTGAATGCCCGGGACGATAACAGTAAGTCGTTAAGCTTATGGTTGTACTTGACACAGAGCTGGAAAAATTCTTGGATCGTCAAGTCGTGCAAGAGAGCCATAAGGTGGTGTTTGGTAGCTTGTTCGTTTTCTCTTTGTTCTGAAGTAAGATGCACTGAGGCTGGCAAAATGTCAGTATAATTGGCACAAGCCCTGATTGGTCTTTCTAGGAGATTCAAGACTTCGCTGATATGGGCGCCAGTGACGGTGTTGTTGCGATCCTCTTCCACGGCGTGGATCAAGAGGCCCAGAAGGGCAATCACAGCATTTCCGTAGTTGACTGGGTTTAAGACTCGGGACTCTGTATCTCTTTTAAGGGTTACTCTGAAGAAAACGCCAATGCTAGAATCAAGCAATTTGTTGCGGTACTTATAATAGTGTTGCTGGAGCAAAGCGAGCTTGTTGCTGGCACTTGGTCTTGGCTGGGGTGCCTGGGGATTGAGATATGCAGACAAAAATTTTTGTGTTGGAACAAGGAGATGGGTAATAAGGAGTTTCCCGAGAGGATGCTTTTCGAGTCTGGTGATAAAATTCGTTTTGGGCACCGTCTCCTCGTACCTCTTAAGTGGACTGGAAGAGGCATCGACCATCGACTGAGTGTTATCGACACTTGTGTTGAAGGAATTACCAAAAAGAAACGAATCTTTGTTTTCATTGACGGCCTCTTCCGGCTTGACCGGCTGAACACCTCGAAGAGCATTCATGTCCGACTGTGATCTATAGTTCACTCGAGACGATGTTTCCTTGATCACCAAAGCACACTCGTCAAGAATGGCTGGCCATACAAAGCCACCCACCGAATGGGCACTGTAAATATCCTTGCGTCTTTTGACACCTTCTGGATCGTTCGTTGTGGCAATGTAGGCCAATTCCTGGAATGCAGTCAATCTGCTGATCTGGTTTTCGGGCTCTATGTCACGAAGGCACGAGAGGAGAGAGCTCACCGGGTCCTCACTGTAGCTGCTGATGGGTTTCTTCCCATCCAAGCAGCCAATTGAGGCGTACGTGTCGAAAACATGGTTCACGGACTCCCAGAGCAAAAACACACAGAAAGACACAAACGAGATGTTGAAAAACGTCCAGAAACCAATGTGGAAACGAGGCACGGCCAGGTCCACACCTAGCATGGCAAATGCCATCCAGTTGATTTTGTAGATAACCAGGCGGATAATCCAGTACACTACAGGCGACGAGAACAACGTCACCGTATTGAAGAGCACAGCGTGGCCCACGAGCGCCGGCAATTCCAGAAAAAGCGCCTGATCTGGCTTTACGTGGTTGACGCCGTATCGAAACAGAAGCCGATTCCTCTGAAATACAATGTGCTGGACGGTGTAGGTCAAGGCAACAAAGTAAGCATGGAACCAGAAAAACACCCATTCGTCATTGATGGCCGGCCGCTGGCGAAACTCTTTTGCAACAACGCTGTACTTGGACCACAAGGGCAATTGTGCCATAAAAAGACCGTACAACACGTAGGCAGATGCTGTATAGTAGGCCAAACTGGAAAGGTAGCGACGAGTGAAAACGCTCCGAGCCACCTGCTGGGCCAATGTTTTGTTTGTAGTATAAGACACAGTCGAGTTTGCATTTCTGCACATTTTGATGAGGTAGAGAGCGCCATAAATAACGGGGGCTCGGAAGGTCAATGTGTAGAAGATGTTTCTGAAGATGCTCATATATGGAAAGGCCAAAATGGCACTGGCAGCGAGGGCCAAAAGAAACGAGATTTTGTTCCAGTAGCGCAATCGCTTTTCATAAACCTTGCTGAAGTAGTATTGGTACGAGTTGACTCGCTTGGGCGGCGCCTTTATCGATCCAGACATGGTGGTGAAGACGTTATAAGTGATTGAGGGAAGTAGTGGTGTGCTGAGTGCAGGAACATACAATCCCACGGTGTTTTTACATCATCACTCTACTCCCAGATTGCCGCTTTTCCTGGAATTGGCTCCAAAACTATATACAATTAGTCTCCCTCGCCGCTCATGCATCTTTGTTGAGTTCTGCCTGAGCATCACGACGCAACTTCTCGTTTTCTCCGCTCAAGGTGTCTCTGACAGTCTGGAGACCCGGCTGGCCGTCGATCTCGCCGAATGCAGCATCCTTGACTGCTCTCTCGTTGGTCTTCGTGTTGGCGTACACGTTGCTGTAACCAAAGAGCTTATCCTCGACCAAATGCTCGTTGCTCTCAAACTGGCCAACCTTCACTTCGAAGGCCTCGCGGATCGCCTCGCTCAACTCCTCCTCTGTGGTGATGAAGCTGCCAGCGGCATGGTACAACTCCAAGAGTTCCGTGGCACGGGCCTCCTGGACCTTCAACTCCTGCACCCTTCTGTTCAATGCTCTCTGTTCCTCTTTGAGGGCTTTCTCCTCAGGCGTTCTCTGTCTCATAATTGGGCCCTTTAAGTAGGAGTCTATCGTGGGCAAGGTCAACTTTGTGGCCTCGCTATCCTCGTGCTGCTTATCTTCAGCCTTGTGCTGTTCTTCCAACTCGTGCTTCCTGGTATTGAGCTGTTCAATCCTTTCTAAACGCTTCGCTTCCGTCAAGTAGGCATCACGCAAATGCTCTTTCCTGATCTGGTCTCTCTTGTAGGCCCACAAGGCATCGCCTTCTAGCTTACTGAGATCCACATCAGAATCTTTTTCGATCCTCTTCCTGATCACCTCTTCCACGGGAATAACCTTTTTGGGACGGGGAACACGAGAAACACGACGACCATCGATTTTAGGGGGCGTCACACCCTCGGCGTAACCCTGTTCTAGTTTAGCCTCTTTCTCTTTAATATACGCTGGAGGAGGCGTGATGCGGTGCTTGAAGATTGGGCGTAATTTCGGTAAGATACCTGACTTGCCCCCGTATTTGAGGGTGCCTTTACCCAACGCCGAAAGTGTAGGATGCATGGTGTTTAGGTTGGCTTGATGATGGTGATTTGATACTGAGAAAACTTTTGTATGGCAGTCGTGCGCGAACCGCTACTCTATGCCCCAGGTCTCATACACAGCAGCCAGAGGAGCCTTTCCAATTTTTTTGTTCCCCACTTGATCGACAAAAAGTTTGGAAAGGAGTGCTTTTTTGTCCTCTTCGCCCAATGCGGCATTTTCTTGATAATACTCAATTAGCCGCCGGGGTGTCTGGAAATGGCCCTGTATCACCACTGCTTTTTCTAGTGAGATACCTCGCACCAGCATTAGCATGAGAATGAACATTTCTTTGACTGTCATCATATCCGATTTGGACAAGACCGCCTGATAGGTCGGAAGAGTATGCACGCATTCGTATTTTGTGGGTCTGTTTTCAAACTTTTTCCGGAATTCTTGTAGTATTTCGCTGTACTCGGCC
This sequence comes from Candidozyma chanthaburiensis, assembly GCA_030579055.1. NCBI lineage: Eukaryota > Fungi > Ascomycota > Pichiomycetes > Serinales > Metschnikowiaceae > Candidozyma > Candidozyma chanthaburiensis. The sequence goes on from JAKUAA010000027.1 coordinate 14,597, forward strand.
TGGGTCTCCACTGATGACGGTCTCACTACCAAAAGACGGGTTTTGGCGTACCGATCTTTGAGAATACTGGTCATGGCGACGACCCAGTCGACAATATCGTCCGATTTCCTGAACCGCTCGAAAAACAAATTCGACACAGTCATCACCATGGAGATGGCTGTTTGGATGGAGTTTTTCATCTCCAAGATCCTGTCGGTATCGCAGAGTCCACCTTCTTCGACAATGTAGTAGACGTTGGTGAGGGCCGATTTCTGTAGCCGATTTTTCTGCTCCACGAATCGGCCGTCTTTGATGGAGATGGCCAAATCATCGATCCTCTTTCGCTCGCAAACGTAGTTCAAAACCACCTCTTTCTGGGTGTGCTTATTCCTAGCAATCCACAAGATATCGCCCACCGCAAGCGTTCGGACATCACAGGAAATGCCATGGTTGGCTACACGTTTCTGGAAAAAATCCCGTTCTCCCTGGGAACGCATCTCTCTCGTGTCGAAAAGCACGGCGACCTCGAAATCCTCCGGATTCCATATATCGTAGGGCACACCATCATACACCTTCTTTGCTGAATCGTGGGCTTTTCTTCGTAGAGGACTCGAAGACGGCTCGACGAAAAGCTGGGTCAGATCGGGCGTGACTCTAACGCCGTTGTCAAAGCTCAAATCCACTGTGGGTGATGGAGATGAATGGATATTCTCCTGTTGCATTATCACCCTAGCCATAGCCAGGCCAGCGTCCGTGAGGATGTACAATTTCGGCGCCCGACCTGTAATTTCTACCAACTCACGACCCAATAACGTCTTCATTCCGTCCCAGGCCGAGTAGAAGTCTCTGGCAGCTGGATTAGCAGTAAACGAGGAATCGCAGTATTCTGAGGCACTAGAAATAATGTCCTCTTTTCGAAGCCCTTTATGGGATGCGTTGTTTTTGTGCAACGCTATGAGAATTGCCCAGGAGCCCGAGCGTCGCTTAGGGATCCATGAACTTCGCCTTTTCGGCTTCTTTTTTGTAGACTCATCGTCTAATTCATGGGCCCGTTTCCCGCCTACTCTGTCTTCTAAAAAGGTTGCAAAGCCTTCGGGAAACGGCAAGTCTTCTGCCTGGCAGTGTTTCTTCAACTTCCCACACAAAAACTCAAACGTCTTCTGGCCCACACAGCTGATCTGTCGTAGTTGTTTGCCGTTTGTGATTGGGTCTGGGTGGTTTTTGACTTTGTCATGGGCCTTACTGTATGCAAAGCCAAGTTTCAGGCCTTTCTTGGTGAGCTCGGCCGCCTGACCCTCGAGCCATCCTGTAAATAGCAGGTTGAGATCAAGAGTAGCCATACTGTTGATAGTAGTGCACGCGCGTCTAGAGTAGTAGGATGGGTTGGAGTTTCGCCAGAACTTTTCAGGGGATGGTGAATTATTTTTAAATAAGAGTCGAATGGAGTTCTGGATTTCATAGCTTTGAGGTCTGCGGCCTTTTCCTCGTGAGATCTTTGTTCAACAATGTGGTCAGAGGAAGATGTTTGAGATGTGATGATTACAGATTATGATTTGATGACTTGATTAATTTTTCTAGGTTTAAAATATTTGCAGCCTGTGGAAAAAATTTTGAAACGCGTTCCGTTGGTTGATTGTCACCAAGACTCTTGGGAGTCATATGGCTGAGAATAGTTGAGCAAAGAATGCTTATTTATTGTAGAATTTTCGTGTTTTAGATATGTAGACGCTTTCAAAGAGTAAGGGACAAGTTGGCACTCAAAGAAAAGGAAAAAAGTGATACTCATAGAGAAACAGTCTACCATGGCTGCGAAACCAAGTGCTCTCGATATCTGCCCATCAAAGTCGGATTCATCACCAGACCTGAATCGAGCCATCTTCTATATGATTAATTGAGTAAGCGGATAACCTTATTTCCTGTTCTCCCTTTACCTGTAATTGGCAAGTACCAACGAAGATTCTCTGGAGAAATATAACCCTTTGATTCTTAACCTTAGCCCACTCCAAAAGGTTATCTCTGATACATCGACGATATCCAACATAAATAAATGCAACTCAGAGGAGAATAATAGTCCCCATAGACCCAAAGACGATCAAGTGATGATTGGCCTCATTAACTAGACGAAGGATCCCACGAACTCCACACGACAAAAACCCAGGGGGGGGGAAGAAACATAGAAAAACAATAAGAAAAAAAAATCGATCAAACAAGCTCAGATTCAAACTACCACTTCAAAATCCCCCTTTATCCCGAAATTCAGTATCACTCTTCCACCCTCCGTTTGCAGCCATACTACGTGCACGCCATCGCAAACACTACTACTATTCTTCAGATGGCTCCACCTCCAAAAGCCAATTGGCGGCAGCAGCTACCGCGGGGAAAACGGCGGCTTGATTTTGACGACGAGCCAAAGAAGCATAAAAAAAGTGAAGCCGGGACGACCTCTCGAACAGAAACTAATGGAACCAACTCAACAGGAGGAAGACTAGACATCCAGAAGAAACCGAATCAGGGCAAAAACGGAAGAGACCTCAAAAAACCACCCCAGACTTTCTCCTCCAATGACGGGAGTCCCGATAGATCCCTCCTGGGCTTGAGCGGAGAAATTCATCCCCTTCTTCGAGATATGGCTGCTGTACCTCAAGCCAAGGCTGGACCAAAGAAACCTCGAAGCACCTTTGATCCGGCTTCACTCAATCCGTACCTTGATCAGTCGACTGCTGGAGCACCGAGTCATAGGCCCCGGCCGTTCTCGCTCAACCCTCAGGGCAAGTACGTTGCACAAGGTGACCGGCTACGAGAACAGGCTAAAAAGGACGAAGAGGAGGAGAAACGAAAACGAGAACTAGAGGAGAAAAATCTTCTTCCAGACGAGAATATCGGTGAACAGCTCTACAAGCCGCAATGGCCCCCGTTGATCGAATCGTGGGACAGACCTTTTCTTCAAAAACGGCTGTATGACGAGTTCAAGGGCGATTTCGTCTACGACTCCGAAGAAGCCCCCGTGTCCATATATGTCCAGCATCCCGTGCCTGTGTATGTTGAACGGACTGAGATGGAGCTGGCATTGCATCTCACGAAGAAAGAACTAAAGAGGAAACGAAGAAATGAGCGCCTAGCCAGACACAAGGAGAAGCAGGACCGTATAAAACTTGGCCTCGACCCTCCGCCGCCACCGAAAGTGAAACTATCCAATTTGATGAATGTTTTAACTAATGAGGCCATTAAAGACCCGACTGGAGTGGAAATGAAGGTTAGGCAACAGGTGGAAGAGAGACACCGCCAGCACATTAAAACCAACGAAGAGCGCCAGTTGACGCCAGAAGAACGACACGAAAAAACTCGTCAAAGGCACGAGCGGGACTTGGGCCGAGGTGTCCACACAACGGTGTTTCGAGTCGATTCCATGGACTCCAAACAAGAGTACAAGGTGGACATCAACGCAAAGCAAATGGACCTTTTTGGGATGGTCTTGTTCAATCCACGATTCAATTTGGTGATAGTGGAGGGAGGCGAGAAAAGCATCAAGTTCTACAAGAGACTCATGACTAGCCGTATTGACTGGGGTTTGCAGCCAAACCAGAGTAAGTGCGCGATTGTGTGGGAGGGACAATTGCGTCAGCTTTCGTTCAAAAAATGGTCTAGAATGTACACGAAGTCGGACGAGGAAGCTATAGCACTTCTATCTCGCTTTGGCGTGCAGAATTACTGGCGACAAGCGGCGGCTATTCTGACTTAGAGATGAATTCAGAGGGGCATGGGACAGCACACCCGTACACCAGACCACCCGCACTGGCCAACCGTACTTGCTCCAGGCTCGGAGAGTCTACCTACTCTTTACAAAATGGGCGCAGAATACAAAATCTTCGGCAAGTCGGTCAAGCCCCACGTGGTATGTTGTAATTGTTTGGAAAGCGCCTGAGTTTGAAAGAATTGAGCTGCAATGACAACCGGGCGAAATGAAAATCCAAATACTAACATCAGCTTTCCATTATCACACTCAGCACAGTGGCTGCTATAGCATTCTTTCCTCGTGGAGCCAAAAAGGAGGTTGTGGACCAGACCACCAAGGCGCCTAAGCCTGCCGGAAAGGAAGAGGAATTAGACTTCCAAAAGCTCATTAAGTATGTATCTGACGCAGAGGTTCAATTGGCCCTACTAACCCAAGTGACTTTACCAAGGACGAGAAATAGTCCATTTATGGACATGTCGTATGTATCAATGAACGTTGGTCAAAGATTGCGTAGAGGAAGAGTTGTGGGGTAAGATGCTGAGGTATAATCAGAATGCACTTTCGAGATTTACGGACTTCAAGCCCGGATCGGTTAATGAAGAAGTGAGAATTGAGATGAGGGGAATTCGATGTCCTTTGAATTGAAAGACGAGAAAAATCCAGAAGCTAGGTGAATTTGGGTCCACCCACTCAATATGAAAACAGAGTAGCCATTCAGAGACGAACCGCTTCTTCCGTAATGAACTAAGAGTAACCCTTCGAAAAGCTTCTGGAGTATGTCTCCTCATTTGATCCTACGGAGAGCAAAATTATAACTTTGAGAGCTTTGATTGGTCCCAACCAGACGATTACATTACTCTAAGAACTTTATACTTCTTGATCTCGATTGTGACCATAGATTACCAATGATAATCAGAATTTGAAAGGTTCCTTATTTTGCGCCGGAAATTCTTGTTCCTTCAACTATTGGTCCATCGCTTCTGTGTGGTGATCACTGATCGTTGCACCCAGTAGCATTGAAGTGACTTGGACTGTTCATTCAGTCTACCTCAATCTGCTAACCGTAACCATCCTCCCCTTTCCCCAACACCCAATCCTCTACTACTAGCCTATCATCCCACACCTATCCATTTTATACACCCTATCTTGTCTGTCGTTGCACTCAATCACAACTTCTGTTTCTGTCCGTGAGGGGGCACCATCACCACTCTACCAACCACCTCACCTCTCTCCAACTTCTCCATCCACTCAGGCAACTCCTCCATGGGCACCTCCTTGACCACTGGGTTCAACAATCCCTTTGAGATCCAGTCGAAGATTTCCAACTGCTCCGCCGAGGTTCCGCCGAAATTGTAGTGAATTGTCACGTCACGTCTAGAAAGATCGTAATTGGGCAACATCAACTTGGAATTGCCCATGCCAACAATCACTATATGGCCGTAACGAGCCACATACTCAGCGCATTGTGCTGCGGTGGCCTGGTACCCCACGAAATCAAAACAGACGTCGAAAGTCTCGATGCCAGAGAGGTCTTCTGTGTCTGAGTAGAATTCGTGGGCACCCGCATCCAAGGCGAATTTCTCGCTTGATGCCTTTTTATCCACACACACAATATGGCAGCCGTAAGTTCGCAAGACCTGAAGGGCGTTGAGCCCCAAACCACCAGCACCAAACACTAGAACTTTAGTGGTTGGCGTAAGCACGTGGCGAACCTTCTTGATGGCATGGAAGGGAGTCAAAATGGCATCTGAGGCCAGGGCAGCCTGGGCAAACGACACATTGTCTGGAATAGGAAGCAAACACCGAACTTGCTTGACCAAAAGATACTCCTGAAATCCACCATCACTCATGATTCCGAAGCCGCCAGTGGCGTATGGACACTGGTTATCCTTGCCGACACGACATAAGTTACACATTCCACAAGCCATGGCAATTAACAAAGCGTACCTGCCGCCAACCACAAAGCCCAGATCCTCCAACGCCAGTCCAACTTCAGCGATAGTACCGCAAACCTCATGGCCCATCACCATACGGTCCATAGGAGGACTCTGGGACATGAGAATATGGATATCGGAGTGACAAATACCAGCAGCGGTGACCTTAAGCAAGATCTCATTGGGGCCTGGTGTGGGAATGGGGCAATTCTGCCAGCGCTGGATTTTCTTTTTTCCTCTTTCGAATCCGTAGCAGGTCTGTGTGGCTGGCATTTTTGCTGCTTTTCAAGGTGGGATGTGCTCTTTATATAGCTGGTACCGGAATTAGTATCCCCCGCAATTCGATGCGAGGATTCTGGGGCCCAGGAAAGTTCGGAAAAAAAGAAGATCCTGGATAGAATTGGATGGAGTTGTTCGTGGAAGCTTGGAGATACAAGGAGGTGTAATAGAATTGGCTGGGGGATAGTGCTTTCTTGCGGATTAAGGATTTAGAGGTTTGATTGTGAAGCTTGTGGGGGTTTCTCAAGTGATGTCCCGATGAGGTGGAGACGATCAACGATTTCACCGAGATTTTGAAATTCCCGATTCTTTCTTACAAATTTGTCAAAATTAAAGTCTGTCAAGTTTCGGACATTCCGGCAAAATTGACAAGCTTTGTGAAGCATAGTGCATTGTGATCCGGCTTCGACTTATTGAGATAAGCGAGAATGGCGTGAATGGGAGGGAACCAGGACCATGTCGACAATTCGCAATATATGAAAGGGAGCACACAAGCTTTTTTTATAGGTTCAAAGCGTCCTAGGTGCCTTTTAACGCAAACTATGAATTTTGTCGGATCAGATTGTCTGATCCACGGACTTATCAACTCCGAGATCCGCGAGAAACAACCATGTTTTTCACATTTCCGGCCAGATTTTCTGGGGAAAGCGAACTTGGAGGACTTAAATGGTCCAATAAGGAAAAATTTTCCAGTTTGAATTTTACGCTGACCTATGGGTGGAGAGTCGGTTGTTGTAGAGAAAGCGTCGGTCAAAGTGGGGGACCGAAAAGTTCCTTCTACCTGAACCGTGGAATCACAGAGGCAGGGTTAGTTAAAGCTTGGGAATCTTGTCGGAAAAGTCATCTTTTGCGACTGCTTCTTTGGCTCAATTGAAGTTCAGCTTTATGGTTAGTTCATCATCAACGGAAAAGTTGAGTGAAGGCCGTCAGATCAGAACTAACGGGGGTTTGATCTACAGCCTAAATTATCCGAGCCGACTGTTTTCATGGCTTGTCTCTGGGACTTACCTCCAAACCATAGGCCACTCAAGGACACCTTACCGTGTAGATTCATAGGAGAAAAATAGGCAACATTTTGACTTTCCAGATTGCGGAGCTTCTAGTTTATCAATGCTTGTTATCGAACCGTCGGCACAAGATCATTATAAGGATGGGCTGGGAAAGCATAGAGAAAAGTTCGGAGCTCTCATCGCATTGGCTCCTCATGTGAACCACCTCTTTCGATCTTGGAATAAAAGCCGAGAGCAGAGCTGATCGAAGAAGGTCTTTTTTTTGCAAGTCGAGAGTCTGCAATGATTTTGGTTACCGAATCAAACAGAGAGATTGAAATTATTCGGCAATTTCAGGGACTAACTACCTGATACACGAGCAGGCGACTTGGTTTCAGACATAAGGATTGAGCTTTGGATTGGCTGAACATTCCTCTTCTCGTGGTACAGCAGTATCGATTTCCGTGACAACACAAACAGATGCCACAATTGGCAACTTTGTAGCACAAATCATTCGCTTTTAATCGCCATTATGTACGGACAAAGAGGAGTCTGACGTTATTGCAAAAGTAAGATGAGGGTCCAACCGTTTTTTTAAAATGATGTGAAAGCGACGTAAAGTGTAGATTCTGGCTTGTAAAAGTTCAATCATGGCTACAGTGGCTTCACCAGTGGCACAATTACACCCACACTTCCACTGATCTAATCAATTTCTAGAAAATCATGTGCTAAGTTTTACTTTGTCACCTTCAGAGCAAAGTCTTTAATGCCTTGTTCACGATACCTTGCCATGTCACGAGTCCTTACTCAGTATCAAAACAACTCCTCTTATCACCCTGATCAAAAAGCCAGACAGCTCCGTGGAGTCGGCCGAGTTGATCACGTTCGACGACATTCCGCAAGCAAGCACAATCGCTGCAAACAGAGCAAAGTGTATCAATTATCTTGCCCAAACAGGCAAATCGTCAATATACTCGTTCACGTCCCAAAACGCGTTCACGTCTGGTCGCGTCAACGTTGTCGCTTTCTTCAGTTAAGAGAAGAACTGCCATAAAAATGTAGAGTTATTAGATCCTTTCAAAGGACATGTTCGTAAATCATGTTCTGACAGAATTGCCCAATTTCTCTCTCTACCGCGTTGTGGGCTATTGTCTGGTGATGCCTAATCTGCCACAGACGTGTGCATAAGAAACACAAACAACCTGTGTCCAGCTGAGTCCGATCCGGAGCCACAGATTGATAAGGTAAGCGACATTCACCCCCTGGGGAAAGGGAGAGATCTGAAGAAGCAATCTTGGCAGTTCACAAGAACCGGGCTTTTTGGACGGTGTGGCGATTTTGGTGTTGTGTATTCAGCGAAGCGTTCAGCGTGGGTCTTGAACGGACGCTTTCTTAATTCAACGTGGATATCGCAAGTAGACTTTTATAAATTGACTTACACCGTTCTGCCAGTGGTCTCTGGCTATTTTGGGCATCGAAAGTTTGCACTCAGATCGAATGTTTGCAGCAATTATATGGATGTTTGCAGCAATTTGTCAGCCAAATGCCCCTGATTCCCGCCCCTTTTGCCAACCCGCCTTTTTCTTTAAATCCTACGAAAATCATAGATTGAATCTGATCACAACAAAAGAAATACTCTTTATCTAAAAAATTCCTCTTCAAATTACACCAATAACAGGGATGGCCGAAGAACCACGTCTCTTGTCGCGCGACACGGGTTTGTTTTGATGGAGACAAAATTTTCTGTGCACACGCGTACTATATATTCTCACCATCTGCTCCTAAAAACATAACGTCTTTTTTTACACTACCACTTACCAATAATGTACGTCTACAAAAGAGACGGCCACAAGGAGCCCGTGCGCTTCGACAAGATTACCGCCAGAGTGCAGAGGTTGTGTTACGGTTTAGACACCGATCACGTTGATGCCGTTGCCATTACTCAGAGAGTCATCTCTGGTGTTTACCAAGGTGTGAACACGATTGAGTTGGACAACTTGGCTGCCGAGACTGCGGCCTACATGACCACTATCCACCCAGACTACGCTATTTTGGCTGCTAGAATCGCCGTCCTGAACTTGCACAAGCAGACCACCAAGCAGTTCTCCCAGGTCGCTAAGATCTTGTGGGAGTACGTCAACCCCAAGACAGACTTGCACTCGCCCATGATCTCGAAGGAAACCTACGACATCATCACAGAGCACGCCAACGAGTTGAACTCCGCCATCGTCTACGACAGAGACTTCAACTACAACTACTTTGGTTTCAAGACCTTGGAGCGTTCTTACTTGCTTAGAGTCAACGGTAAGGTTGCCGAGAGACCCCAGCATTTGCTTATGAGAGTCGCTGTCGGTATTCACGGTAGAGACATTGAGCGTGTTATCGAGACTTACAACATGATGTCCCAGAGATACTTCACCCACGGTTCCCCCACCTTGTTTAATGCTGGTACTCCTAGCCCCCAGATGTCGTCTTGTTTCCTTGTTGCCATGAAGGAAGACTCTATCGACGGTATTTACGACACCTTGAAAACATGTGCTTTGATCTCCAAGAGTGCTGGTGGTATCGGTTTGCACATCCACAACATCAGAGGAACTGGCGCTTACATTGCCGGTACCAATGGTACTTCGAACGGTATCATCCCCATGGTGCGTGTGTTCAACAACACTGCCCGTTACGTGGATCAGGGTGGTAACAAGAGACCCGGTGCTTTCGCTCTCTACTTGGAGCCATGGCACTCGGACATCTTTGACTTCATTGACATCAGAAAGAACCACGGTAAGGAAGAGATCAGAGCCAGAGACTTGTTCCCTGCCCTTTGGATTCCTGACTTGTTCATGAAGAGAGTCGAGCTGAATGGTGAATGGACCTTGTTCTCCCCTAACGAGGCTCCCGGTTTGGCTGACTGCTATGGTGACGAATTCGTCGAGTTGTACGAAAGATACGAAAGAGAGGGCCGTGGTAGATCCACAATCAAGGCCCAGAAGCTCTGGTACTCTATCTTGGAGGCCCAGACCGAAACTGGTACTCCTTTCATGTTGTACAAGGATGCCTGTAACGAGAAAACCAACCAGAAGAACTTGGGTATCATCAAGTCTTCTAACTTGTGTTGCGAGATTGTCGAGTACTCCTCTCCTGAGGAGGTTGCCGTGTGTAACTTGGCTTCTATTGCCTTGCCCACTTTCGTCCAGAAGGACGCCAACTCGTGCTGGTACGACTTTGAGAAGTTGCACGAGGTGACCAAGGTGGTGACCAGAAACTTGAACAGAATCATCGACCGTAACTACTACCCCGTTGAGGAAGCCAAGAGATCCAACTTCAAGAACAGACCAATCGCCCTTGGTGTTCAGGGTCTTTCCGACGCGTTCATGGCTTTGAGATTGCCATTTGAGTCTCAAGAAGCCAAGGAGTTGAACATTCAGATCTTCGAGACCATCTACCACGGTGCTGTTGAGGCCTCCATCGAATTGGCTCAAGAAGAGGGACCATACGAGACCTACGAAGGCTCGCCTGCTTCCAAGGGCTTGTTGCAGTATGACTTGTGGAACAAGAAGCCTACTGAGTTGTGGGACTGGGACACCTTGAAGCAGAACATGGCCAAGCACGGTCTTAGAAACTCGTTGCTTGTGGCCCCAATGCCTACAGCCTCCACATCCCAGATCTTGGGTAACAACGAGTGTTTCGAGCCATACACCTCAAACATCTACTCGAGAAGAGTGCTTGCTGGCGAGTTCCAGATTGTTAACCCTCACATGTTGAAGGACTTGGTCGACTTGGGTATTTGGAACGACTCGATGAAGAGTAACATTATCGCCAACAACGGTTCGATCCAGTCGTTGCCTAACGTGCCAGATGAGATCAAGGCCTTGTACAAGACTGTGTGGGAGATTTCTCAGAAACACATCATCGACATGGCGGCAGACAGATCAGCCTTCATTGACCAGTCGCAGTCGTTGAACATCCACATCAAGGACCCAACAATGGGTAAGTTGACCTCGATGCACTTCTACGGATGGAAGAAGGGTTTGAAGACGGGTATGTACTACTTGAGAACCCAGGCTGCTGCTGCTGCGATCCAGTTCACCATCGATAAGAACTCGGTTGGCGAGGCTGGAAAGACGGTTGCTATGATGGAGAAGTTGAACCAAAGAAAGTACCTTCCGAAGCGCCTTGAGGCATCTTCGGCCACACCTTCGCCCAATGTGACCAGCGTGAGCGAGGAGAACGCCCGCGCTGTCTCCACGGAGCCATCTCTGTTGGAGAACCTGGTTGCGGAGTTGCAGATCCAGGAGAAGGCCACTGAGGGGGAGAAGTCAGAGGGAACAGCCAAGGAGGGCGAAGAAGGCAGCGACATCTACAGCTCGCAGGTGATTGCGTGTGCCATCAACAACCCAGAATCGTGTACTATGTGCTCTGGATGAGTCACGAGTGGAAATATAATAATGTCAGGGATTAGCGAAGTGCGGTGAGTAACCGGTGTAGATAGTAGCCACGGTGCGGATTGGCGCGTTGTAAATCCGGCAGCGCGGACTGCATGTACGTGTGTCAGGGCCGGTAGCGAATCTAAGCCCAGGTGCTTACCTCCTTGTGTGGCCGGCTCCAAAAATGACTCCAAAGTAGCGCAAGTCAAGCTATTAAATTCTTCGGTAAGCCAGAATTAGAGTCAAAAGGCGCACGGCAGAATGACTTCTCTGGTTGCCACCCAAGCGCCGCACTCGGCCCGCTACCGGTGAATCCGGGTCGCGACATCGGGGCGCCGGCAATGTTTCTGTCGCATGAGGCGTGGCTCTTCCGCAGCCGCCCAGTTGTACGGCTCCTGATAAGGCACCCCTCAAAATCCAATCAAATGCCGTTCGAGCAGCACCAGCTATAACCTAATTCAGGAAGTCTGTTATTTCTGCCCTCGATACGCCCGAGTGCATTGTGCCTTGAAGCTCCCCTTGGCATACATTGGCATTGACATTGACAGGATTTCTCTTGGCTGATGCGGGGCCGGTGGAGAATTTGGTTTCTTGTGCGGCATGAGAGCGGCAAAGGGCCTGTGGAGTTATAATTTTTTTATAGATTCAGCGAGAGATGCAAGGGATGCTATTACGAATTACTCTTGGCTTAGCCGTGGACAGAGGTGAGCGGTGATAGCAATGGCAGAAAATTTTGACACAAACAGAGTTGAAAGTTACAAAACACACCGTAGATCTGACATCGGAAAAATCTTCAAAAAAAAAAAGACCCCACCATTCGGATCTGAGGGGCCTGCGTGCCCGCTCGTAAATAAGAAGGCAACACGGCCTTCAGCGATAGGCTCTGCTGCCTTAATTCCCATGCGGCGCGATAATGCATCCACACGGCGATGTGGTATAAAAAGTGGTGTATTTGCAATCAAAAAATCTGGTCCGCATTTTTATCACCATGGAAAAGATTAAGGCCACGCTCTTCCTGGAGAAGAAGGTGGATCTCTCTACTGAGGAGAAGAACCTCTCCTCCTCCGACAACGAAGCCCCAGTTGCCTTGGTGGTATCGAAGTCGCAGGAATACGACCCTATTGACCATGCTATTGCCGCCCAGATCTCCAATGACGGGTACGCTGCCATCACAGTGGAGGACGACTCCCCATATCCCGAAGTCAGAGCTTCGGTGCCTTCTACAGACGACCCGCTGGTTTTCCAAAACACCGTGAGAATGTGGGTCCTCGGTACCATTTTGACCACGCTTGGTTGCGGTATGAACTTGCTTTTCTCCTTCCACAGACCATCTTTCAGTATCACCACATACGTGACGTCGATTTTGGCGTACCCGCTCGGTCGTGCTTGGGAATACGCCATTCCAAACTGGAAGGTCTTCGGTGTCGAGTTGAACCCAGGTCCTTTCAGTTTGAAGGAGCACACCATCATCACCATTATGGGCTCTGTGTCTTTTGGTGGTGGTGCTGCTTACGCCACAGACATTCTTTTGTCGCAGAACAAATTCTACAACTCCGACTACGGTGTGGGTTTTGCCATCTGCGCCATTCTCTCCACCCAGGTGATTGGTTTCTCCATGGCTGGTATGGCCAGAAAAGTCTTGGTTGAAGCGCCATCTGCAGTGTGGCCTGCTAATCTTGTTACGGCCACTTTCTTGACCAACATGCATATTAACGAGAACCACCGTGCTAACGGCTGGAAGATCTCCAGATACGCCTTTTTCGCTATTGTGTTCTTGTGCTCGTTTGTGTGGTACTTCTTCCCCGGCTTCATTTTCCAGGCCTTGTCGTACTTTGCCTGGCCCACGTGGATTGCCCCAGACAATGTGACCGTGAACCAGGTGTTTGGTGCCTCTTCCGGTATGGGCTTGATGCCTATCACGTTTGACTGGAACCAGGTTGCCGGCTACATTGGCTCGCCCTTGATCCCTCCAGCATCTGTCATTCTTACTATTGCCCTTTCCATTGTCATCATTTACTGGGTCATCACTGCCGCCCTTTACTGGACAAACACATGGTACGCTAAGTATTTGCCTTTGTCGTCGTCTGACTCCTACGACCGTTACGGTGAGGTTTACAACGTCTCGAAGATCATGAACGTGGAGAACTTGACGCTTAACGAAGAAGCCTACAAGAACTACTCTCCATTGTTCATGCCCACAACGTTTGCCATTTCCTATGGTGTTTCGTTTGCTTCTATTATCGCCACGGTTGTTCACACGGTTCTTTTCCACGGTAAGGACATCATTAACCAGATCAAGCAGAAGGAGAAGCCTGATGTCCACCAGCGTCTTATGAGAGAGAACTACAAGAACATTCCAGAATGGTGGTTCCTCATTGTGTTCCTTATCGCTTTTGCCCTTTCCATTGTCACCATCAGAGTATGGAACACCGAGATGCCCGTGTGGTCACTTATCGTTGCCCTCCTTATTGCCTTGTTCTTCTTGTTGCCTGTCGGTATCATTTACTCCATCACCAACATTGCTGTTGGTTTGAACGTTGTCACCGAGTTCATTATCGGTTACATGGTCCCAGGTAAGCCATTGGCGATGATGTTCTTCAAGACCTACGGTTACATCACCAACAACCAAGCTGTCACATTTGCTCAGGACATGAAGCTTGGTCACTACATGAAGATTAAGCCCGTACTTCTTTTCTGGGCTCAATTGTGGGCCACAATCTGGGGTTCTCTTGTTCAGATTGGTGTGTTGAGATGGGCTTACGGTAACATTGACAATTTGTGTTCTTCTAAGCAGAAGAACGGATACTCTTGTCCTAACGGTAGGGTGTTTTTCAACGCCTCTATCATTTGGGGCGCCATTGGTCCCGGAAGAATGTTCTCCCACGGCCAAATCTACTACCAATTGTTGTTCTTCTTCCTTCTTGGTTTCTTGCCAGTGATCAACTGGCTCGTGCTTAAGAAGTATCCCAACCACTGGATCAGATGGCTCAACTGGCCGGTGTTCTTCTCCGGTACTGGTTACATTCCTCCTGCCACTCCATACAACTATGTCAACTACTGTGCTGTGGGTATCTTCTTCGGTGTCTTCATCAAGAAGAAGTTCGCTCACTGGTACTTCAAGTACAACTACTCCCTTTCCGCTGGTTTGGATATTGGTTTGGCCTGGTCTTCGTTGATCATCTTCTTGTGTTTGAGTTTGACTAATGCCCAATTCCCATCCTGGTGGGGTAACAGTATTTTGGACAGAACTTCTGACATGTTGGGCACTGCTGTCAGTAAGACTCTCGCGTCTGGTGAGGCCTTTGGTCCTGACTCTTGGTAATCAACTCTAATTCTTCGTATATATAGGTGAGCTCAGAATAGTGATTTTTCTTGTAGCCGTAAGTGGTGCTTCTGCTGCTTGATTTGCGAAGATCTCAAGGTGCGCAAGGTGATCAGTGAATCGTGCGTTGTATATGAAGCTTATTTTAGGCCCTGAAGCTTCGAGAACGGGCTTTTGTACCCTGATCAGGTAAGTCGAGAGATAGAATCTTATCTGCTGCATGCGGCTCGATTTGGTTCAGGAGGTAGTGGTGAACAATGGCTTTGAGGCGTTGCAACAGTCCTGAAAGTTTGGGCTATTGTATTTCCTGTGACAGTCTGGAAATCATTTCCCACGAAGATGATTTCTCTCAAATTTTCAAACTGATTCAATTTTGAAGCGAAGTGCAGAATTCACGTCAACTTTGTCAAAGAGTGCGCCAGGCATCTAAACTTGCAAGGGGAGTCGGGGATTACGAATACTTAATTTCCTCAATAATTTTGCTTCAGATGGCTGATCTCATCGAAGGAGAACTTTGAAAAAAGGAAAGAGGTCTGTTGCTTGGGATTGGCCCAATGCGAAGAGTTTTCACTAGTTGTAATGAACAGAGCAAATGACCAAGTGGCTCGTTTTAAAATCACAATCATAAATCATGAGCATCTTAGCAGAAGTAAGACCGAAAGTTATCCAAGCAGCCGGACAGTAACACTAGTATGCCCAAGCGATCATACGAAAGAAATCAGTATTGTTCAGGTTATAGAGAGACATATTATTGCTTCTCCCAAGACGAGTTTCCGGAGCGTTTCGTTTAATGGCCGCAAGCTGAGCAGGGTTTTGAAAGGAAGGTTATTGATTTGGCGGACAAGATTGAAGCTCACCGTGGGTTTGTGAAGAATCCGACAGGCCGTTAGTTCAATGAAATTTGTTTCATAAATTGAGCAACCTGGGGACAAAGGGAATTATTCAGCCCGCCATGGTGCTGATGTTGAAGTGTCTTGTTTATTTCCAGAGGTCGCCCAAACATCTAGAATATGCCAACAAACACCCTCTTACCATGCCCACGTTACAATGGAACACAAGAGTTTCGGACAAACTAACACAGTCTTGTGAAACACTTATGGACTATGTTAAAAGAATGGTGTGCTCACGGGCCATATGTTTACACACAACACGACAAATCTAATTAAGTCCTCAGATGCGTCTATTTCGGACACAAGTTGACCAGATTAGAAGGAGACATGTGTTGCAGCCCGAAAAAACTTTTTTGGAAATTCAAATTGTAAGTATAAGGTTGTAAACGTAGCAAAGTAGGAGATTTTGAAGACATGAAGATGTCAGCTTGTAGTACAGAGAATTCAACGAAACGGACTCAAAGCGCAACAGTTTGGAAGCTGGTATGAATATCACAACACATTCCACAAGCAGGTTTTTGGCTTAATCGAAATATCTCAACTCGATGATATGTGGTTGCGTTCTTCGTGCCTACAAAAAACCTCATGCGTACAAAAATCTAAGAACTTTTCACCACTCTTATCACGTTCACCTGAAACCAGATTTTATTCTTGATAATTATGATCCTTCATTTATGCTGCCAGGCATGCCGATCCCCCATTGATCTACATTTACCTAACCTACTTCTTTTCTCTAAGGCTTTAAAGGATCATTCGGAAATACAGATTACCCCTCCACGCTACAAATAAGGAAAAACTTACCCGAATCAAACGAATAATCATCTTTTTCAAAAACTGCCAATTGCATTATTTCCAGCTTACTCTTCTCTCGAGGCACCAGTACTCCTTATCTGACCAGTCCGGCACAGGTCCGAAGCAAAGACCGAGAAATCCCCCCCAAGATAGATATTACACCAAACACATATAAACTCCATATCTGCAGAACCAAGCGATTCCTAAATGTCAGACGAACAACGGCTGTCGTTACTACAACACAAACAGCTCGATCCAGAGAACCAGCTCGGCTCGGAGACTCCGGACAGTACTCCAGAAACACCTGAAGCCTCCCGAGGTTCTTCCCCAGAACTGTCACCAGAGCCAGAGTTGCAGACCAGATGGAGCTCGCTTCACCCTAAAACATGGAAGGATTCAATAAGAAGCTTCTTTGTGGCTTGGGCAAGAGGCCCGGCTCATCCTAGAGACGATCCTCCTAAACCTATTGGAAGACTCCGTCAGCTTGAACTACTCCCAGATCGGTTCCGCAGCAAGGTGCTGCCTACTTCTAGAGTCTTGTTGTTTCTTGTCTATATGCTTCTCTGGATAGCCATTTGGTCCAGGGTGCTCCTACCATACTTCACCGAAGTGCCACAAGTTAAGGGAAGTCCAGACACCAAAGTGATTTCTCTAACTTGCGGCGATGCCTACGACTTTTGGGAAGGCAAGAATGCTGTCTGCGGCCTCGACGCCCAGAGATGTCCCAAACTCCACCAGGATAAGGATGTGATCATCAGATGTCCAGCCTTGTGTGATCGCGGTAGCTGGCTCTACTCGCTGAGAGCTGTAGGTGACCAGATGATCAAATACAGAGGTTTGTTTATTGGTGGTGGCGAGAAGAAACGTGACGAAAATGGAGCCATTACGTACCCTTATCGTGCAGACTCGTTTCCTTGCGGAGCTGGCGTTCACGCTGGAATCATTTCTCCATTCAGCGGCGGATGTGCCAAGGCGTCCTTTGCAAGTGGTCCTCAGACTTCGTTTGCAGCGAAAAAGGGCCACTATGGCGTCTCAGACTCTGTCGAATTCGACTCCTTCTTTCCTACTTCCTATGTCTTCACAGAGCTTGATACCAAGGTATCTCATTGCAAAGACCCTCGAATTGTGGTGCTCATATTGAACATTGTTCTTGGCTTGCCTATTGTGGTTTTTGGATCCTCTGCTGTCTTCGTTTGGCTGATCATGTCCGTCGGTTTCTGGACAATCACATTGGCTACAGACCCTCCGACCTTGGTGGACCCTGCCAAGCCCGAAACATTCTACGAATTGATTTCTTTGAGTTTGGGCAGATTTCTTCCCACCTGCTTTGTCATGTACTTCTTGTGGAAAGTCAGCTTGCAAAGAACATTCAGCAAACCACAAGATGAGGACTCCAACCCAGCAGACAATCAAACACCGACTGCATCGCCAATGTCCAGACTCATCTTCTGGTATCCGTTCTTTTGGCTCGGTGTGCTCAACAATATAACGTTTGATAGATTGCCTGTGGACAGATTGACATGGAAAGATCTTCAAGCCCAGCCAGGCGCCCTTCTCACGGTTTCCATATTTGCCGTTATTATCATTGGTTGTGTTATTACGCAAGCATATCTGGTGTGGCTCTCGGGGAGATTCAACAAACTCATCAAGCTATACATCATGATGTTCGCTGCTTTGTTTGCAATCGCATGGATTCCAGGATTGACGCTTCGAATCCACCATTACATCTTTGCATTGATGTTCATCCCGGGGTGTTCCACTAGAGGCCGTACGGCCTACGTGTTCCAGGGCCTCTTGCTTGGCCTTTTCCTTTCCGGCGTTGCTCGCTGGGGGTACGCTTCAATTGCAGAAACAAACATGTCGCTTTTGCGTGGTGAGCCCGTAGGTAAAATAACACCACCGACCATCTTTGACGTTGATGCCTCAAAAGGTTTGATTTATTGGGAAGACAGCTTCGACAGTGCTGAAGTTAAGAATAATACGTTTTTTACCCAAGAGCTCACCAAGTACACCCATGTGTCTCTTTTGGTCAACGACGTGGAGAGGTACATTGATGTGAACGAGGGCAAGTTGAACATTACCGAGCTTGTCGAAAACAACCAATATCTCGACAGTCTTGTCAAAATGTCCTTGACTCTGCAGAGTGAGCAAGACGGTATCCCGCTTTACTTGAGAATTGCGAGATACGACGCCAAAAGGAACCGCCACGGTGACTACACAAAAGCTTATAAGCTTCAATACCCCAGTTTCAATTTAACTAAAGCAGAATCTGGAGTGACTTAAAATTCTGGATCGTCGGACAGATTTGGAATGGGAGTGGTTGCACACAAACGGCCTGTATAAAACATAGACGATACCTCAACCTCACACACGTCAACTAAAAACCAGAATAGAATACACCTACCATGGACGACTTTAGCGACTCAGGCGAATTGTACACCATCAGAAACCAGTTTTTCACAAGTCAGCACCACAAGGTAGTGTCTTACTCGTTGGACTCATTTTCTGAGGAGAATAAGCTCAAGGTTTTAGAATTCCAAGTTAGATCCAGTGTTGCCTTGTCTCAAGATGCTTCCGAATTGATTGATTTGGGCAAGCTGATTCTTCCCGATCAAACGCACGTGTTTGATGTTTTGCAAGCCTGGAACGACTTGATGACTTTTGGCATTGATGAGTCCACATACTTTGACGATGTTGTGGATGCTGAGTTTGAGTTGCAGGCCAGTCTAACCGCCCTCTACTATGTCAAATTTAAGAAGGACATTGCGCTGGCTATTCAGCTTCTTGTGAAGTACACGAACTACAATACCAACAATGTCAAGGAATTGGAGCCTTACTTGATTCTTGTGCAATTGTATTTGGTCAAGGAGAACTTCTCCGAGGCCTACAAGATCTATACCGGCTTCCAGAACTTCCCTCCTCAGGCCAGGGACAACATCATTTACCAGGTATTAGAGAGTTGGATCTTGTCGATCAAGGGCGAGTCTGAAAACATCTCCAACTCCTACTACTTCTACGACGAGATGTTGTCCACGGATTTTGATGACGATCCTCAGGGCAAGTTCCGTATATTGAATGTTTTGCTTGTGATGACGTTGCAATTGAAGCATTATCCAGAGGCCAGAGAGTTGTTGAATCTGATCAACGCTCTCAACTATAAGGGCAATGAAAATGACGACTTTATCGCCAACCAGGTGACTTTTGACTATCTCACCAACGGCGGCGCCAACGTCCCCGCCTTGTTACAGCGCTTGAAAGAGTCGAACGCTGAGCACCAGTTGCTTGCGGACTTGGAGGACAAGAACGCCAAGTTTGACGAGATTGTGAGCAAATATCAGGCGGCATAGACACCATTGTATACTAGAAGAACACGAGCATTATAGCACCACTGTTATGGGCATTTACGCCATGCACTTGATCATGGCACAGGCATTTGAATCATGTAGAATTGCTATGTCCCTTGTTACTCGTCTATTTTGACAACCTCGCCCTCGTCGTTGAACTTTAAACCCTCGGCGAGTAATCTCTTTTCGATCTCCTTCAACTCGTTTTCTCTCTCCAAAAGTTCTCTTCTCTTCGTGATCAAATCTTGATGCACACGCTCCTCGAACTTCTTTAAGCGCTCTTCCTCCAATTTGATCTGCTCTTCCTTCATTAGGTAGCTTGACTCCTCTTCCTTCTTTTCGCCGTCGTTGTCATCCTCTTCGTTATTACTGTAGGAAAATTTCTTGCCCGACAACGCTTCTGTTCTGTAGTTCTCGTAGATCACCTCGTGCGTGCGTTCCTTGAACTCGTTGAGATGCGTGATCAAAAGAATGTTTTTCAATATCGTGAAGTCGTTAAACTCGGGTAACTCGATGTTGATGGGTTTGGCGTAGGCGGGGTTCAACACACGCAACTTCAAAAGATCGTCCTCGTCGTCGCCCAGTTCCTGAAATTTGTTGGCGCCGATCACAGCAAAGGGAATCAACGAGTTTAAGTACTTGTTGTATTCGATGATCTCGTCGTCAATGTAGTCCTGCTCATACTCGTACTCGTTGAATCTGTAGTACTGGATCTTGTAATTGTTGAGGTCCTCGAGAATTAAGCTCTTATTCAAGCTCAACTCTGCAGGTGTCAAGGAGTCTGCTTTGGCAATCACAGGGATCACATTGACCAATCCACTGATGTGTTGCAAGAATTTGACGTCAATTTCCGAAAGACCATGGCCTGTTGCATTGATCAAGTAAATCAAAACGTGAATACGACCGTCTTTGAACCGGGGGTTACGTTTCACCCTGCTTTCCTCCAAAAGCACCTCGTCGTACTGATGTCTGATGAAGTCCACAATGATCTTGAAGTCGTCGTCACAGTCAATAGCATTGGCAAAGTTTGGGGTATCAATGATGTTCAACGAGATCTTATGTCCGTCGTTATCTTCCAATTCGACATTCTCGTGTCTCAACGTAAGCCTTTTTTGAAAAGGGTCCTGGCTGCTGGTCAGAGACGTTGGAACTATGGAGTTACCTCCACAGAGGGAGTTAATCAAGGTGGAACGGCCCAGGCCGGACTCACCAATAATCATGGCTGAGAAATTGATGGACTTTTTGACGGTCCTTCTTTTTCTCAACGCGGATGACGACGTGTTATAGTCTTGGAACGACATGGTAGTTTGAAGAGGAGGATTCTGTTGGTGTTTACTTGCGAAAGACACGTCTTGGTGTGCAGGTGGGAATTTTTCAGGAACCGAAGTGGCTGGGAGGCCAGGGCTGCTGAGGCGATCAACGAGGAAAATTCGATGTTTTTTGATTGGAAAAATTGATTTTTGCTTCTAATTGTGGATATTAATGCCGTTTTAGCTTAGTCACGTGCTTAGTCACGTGAAATTGTTTTTCACGAAGCACAATTTTGGCGATGTATTCACGGTTTGATGGCATTGATTTGGTATCAGTGACCCCAGTTTGTTTACAGAGGCTATTTGGTAGCGCTCTGGAAACGTGTTGTGGGTTGATTGATTAAAGACAATAGAGATAAATTGGTCCAAACACCCCTACACCCGTACATCTTCACAAGCCTTCGTCCCTAAATCCAACGAAAGATTCGCCAAACCCAAGAGCTTTTTTGCTGATCGAAGCATAGAGCCACTTAAACACGAGAGAAATCTTCATGATCAGCTATATTACTAAAGAACATTCGGTCCAAGCTTTGCAGTTGGAACGGAAGACTTTAGTCCTGAACAGCATGTAGCTCCAAATACTGTTCAAATCTTACATAGGAGCGGTGACGACAGGCGGCTCCAAGTGGAGTTTCTTTCCACTTTTCAATTCTGTGATCAAAGGCCTCATGTTGCAAAAATGTCGCGGCTGCCTCGGCACAAGTGGCATCGCTTTTCCTAGCCACCAGCCAACAAAAAAGCTTCCAATGAACACCACCAAATCTTGAACTCGTAATCAACAGGTAAACGAACTTTCGGCGGGATTTTGACTCATTTTGGCAGGAAACACTCGAGCCCTGCTGAGGCAGCGACGACATTGTCGCGCCTCATACAGTGTAGCTTCAATGGCACACTGGGCGGATGTTCCAGACCAATTTAGACGGACCAGTTTGTATTACTTTCTGGAAGCAGAACGGCTACACAATGAAAAGAATACAACCACAAGCCCCCTTAACTGCTAATCAGCCAAAGCTTGATGGCTTGTGATTTCTTGCTTTTCCATGATCTAAGTTGATCAAAGCAAAAACCCCTCAGATTACGGTGGCCGCCCAATTAGTACAGATCAACCAAAGTTGAATAAAGAATGAATCGTATTATCTGTCAACCCCCCCAGCTCAACTGAACGCTGTTCAAGCAATAAGCAGGATCACATCTCTCAAAACCCTACATTCAAGAAATCAAAAGCTTCCCAGGGCAGCTCCCCTTTAATCTTTTCTCCACGAATCACGTGCCACACATATACGATTTACCCTGCCGTCCACAGTAACGGCGCAAAAAGAATTCACGACCATGAGAAAACAAAGACCAGCCACACTGGCTGACGGGCACGGTTCGTTTCCTAAAGTGGAGTCTATCGGAAATGGCACTGTATGCAGTACACCAAGAAAAAGTCCAGATGGTAGGGGTAAATCAAACGTTCGCAGATCTTTAGCACCTCAAAAAAAAAAACCGCATGCACATGTCAAGCGCAAAGTAGTGAGGAGGTCACAAAAACACTTCCCTTAAGATTCAAGAGTACATCTGGCTCGGAAAAACAGCGGAAAGCAGCAGCAATTTGTTTATCCATGTCACGTGGCGTGGCCCAACGGCCCACGGACCCCTAGGCCGTTCCTGCTGAGTCTCGACTCCAAACTCCACAGGGTCCTCCGAGGTCAACTGCTTCGGAAAATGTGGAGACTCGTCTAAATTTCCTGATTCTCCACTGGCCCCTTCAGTGAAAAAGCGAAAAAAGCAAAACTGCTTATCGTCATTGTTCACCTTGCCAATCCGAGGCACAAAGACCTGGATTGGGGTTCTTGCAGGCCAACTTTTCGCAGCCAGAATCACGTTCACCACTCTCTCGCATGCACATATAAGCTCCACTCCCGCCATATCCTTCTTTTATCACCAGCATGGAATACCACTTAGTTGTGCTAGTGCACGGAATATGGGGAAACTCATCTCACATGCTGTACCTTGCTGACCAGATCCAGCGAAATGCCAAAAGCAAGGACTCTATTGTGGTTTACAAGACAGGCTCTCATCTGGGGTATAAGACGTATGACGGGATTGATGTGAACGGCAAGCGGGTTGCCGACGAGATTTTTGCCGAAACGTCTCGTCTTAACGAGCTGGGAAAAGTGATTAAACTCTCGGTTATCGGGTACTCCTTGGGCGGCTTGATGTCCCGGTATGCCTTGGGTGTCTTGTACCACCACAAGTACTTTGACGAGGTCCAGCCGATCCACTTTGCCACTTTCTGCTCCCCTCACGTGGGCATCAACAGTATCAGTCGGTCGTTGTCGTCTAGGATATTTAACCTTGTGGCTCCCTACGTCTTGGTGCATCTGGGCCAGCAGATGTTCTTGAACGATAAGACCGCGGTTGTGGGAAACGACGGTCGCTTGCCTTTGCTTGTGTGGATGGCGGATTCGAAATCACCATTCTATAAAGCGTTGGAGGCATTTCAGCACCGCTCACTTTACGGAAATGCCATAAACGACCGCAGAACAAGCTGGTACACCACCTTCATCTCCAACGTTGACCCGTTCAACACCATGGTCAATGAATCGCTCAGTGCCTACAATCTAGAGTACATCAAGGGCTACGAGCCCAACGTGATCGACTTTACGAAATCCATATCGTTCAGCAAGATCGTTCGACCCCCACGCAACAAACAGAGCTTCAGCCCCATGCGTTGGATCTATAAGATTCTTGTGTGGACCAAGGTTCTGGCGTCTCTTCTTGTGATCATGCCAATTTACTCCATCTACCTCCTCACCAATGCCATCTGGCAGCGTGTCCAGCTTAGACGCAGG
This sequence comes from Candidozyma chanthaburiensis, assembly GCA_030579055.1. Lineage (NCBI taxonomy): Eukaryota > Fungi > Ascomycota > Pichiomycetes > Serinales > Metschnikowiaceae > Candidozyma > Candidozyma chanthaburiensis. The sequence goes on from JAKUAA010000027.1 coordinate 38,427, forward strand.
CTCCGTAACTTCTACAAGGAGAGCCCAAATAGCCTTTCGGTGTTGTACGACTTGGTGGACAACGATGACGACCTCGAGAAGGGTCAGAGATTGACCCGAGCCGAGTTCCAGGAGATGGAGAAGCCCGACCTGGACCACGAAGAGACGTACTTCGAGGCTATCGAGGAGAGAATGCACGACAGAGCTGAGCTTTTCGTGGACTCCATCTTCAAAGCCGTGAATAGCGCCAGCTACTACGACTACCACTACAGTGTGGCTAAGAAGTCACTGCTGTCGAGACCCCCATCAGACGACAACTTGTCCGACGAGGACAGTAAGCTTCTTCCGAAGCGCGAGTTAGTGAATCTCAAGGGCAAGGCCGTCAAGGACGATTTCAAGTTGAAGTTCAACTGGAAGCAGGAGAAAATCGTAGACGGTTTGAACAAGCTTCAGTGGAATAAGTTCCCGGTGATCATCCGCAATACCAAGGCCACACATGCGGCGGTGATTTACCGTCACAACGATCCAACTTTCGAGGAAGGTAAGGTTGTGGTGCGCCATTTTGTGGAGCAGGTTTTCAGGGATTAGGTTATAGATAATGTATCACGATGAGTTTAGGATTTCAAGTTGTAGGTACGTGGTTACTGGACGAGTTGATAGATTACAAGTTTGGTACGGCTTTCTTTGATAAGTATAACAGTATTTGCATTTACGGAGAAGATATTCGATATTTGGATGATACAGGACTCTCGAGTGATGACTCGAATCCATTATAAGGCTTTGCAATGTAGACATTCCGTTAGCCTGATTGAGAGAACCGGTTTCGATGTGAAGATGCTGGAGACTATCTCCTGAGATAACGAAACTATCTGTAAGAGTCTCGTTTAAGTCACAGCTTGAGCTCTCAGTCGAAGCCCCACCATCTTTGTCCCCAAGTTCTTTGGTCATCACTATTCATTCGTCCAAGCGCCACACCCAACCCTCACGAATCTCCATCCTCAAGTGTATATCGTACAACAGCAGGGCCAACGTCCCTGACTCAACGCTCAGATCAACTCGACGTAGTTTGCAGGGAAAATGCCACTGACGCCGTTGTTGCGGCCCGTCCACCAATCGTCAGTGGTTTCGGACTTCTTCAAAATGTCAATAACGTCGCCCTTTTTAAATGGCAAGTCGCCCAGCTGCTCGCCTTTGAACGTGAAAAGGGCAATGGCCTGTGTAGCGTTGCTCTTCTGGGCACCGCCAAAATTTGGTTTGGAGGCTGTGGGACGAGAGGGACTATTGCTGTCTCCCAAATTTGTCCTGCCGAGCCTCGTACCGAGGTTGTCCAAGTCGCTATCACGGCGGCTACGGCCAGTGCCGTCGTAAATGTTATCTTCCCAGGCTGAGCGTCGACCAGCTTTAGAGCCTCGGCTGTACGACTCCGTGCGGGTGTTACGGCGAGGCTCGTCATCATAGTCATCGTCCGAGTAGTCAGTGGAGTATCTTCTGTTTCTGCGGGTTCTAGCTGCGGCAGCACCTCCTCTAGAGTACTCCGAAGCCAGATCCGAGAACTCGTCTGGAATGTCATCGTAGTAGTCGTCGTCGAAGTAGTCTTCGCCTTCGAGATTATAGTTGAACACTCTGCTCTCTAACACACGCATAAGCGGCTCGCAGGCGGGAGGAATGTCGACCTGGCCCGCCAAGATGTTTCTGGCTTTACAGTTATTTCCGTAAAACTTACGGTTAGCCTCTCTCCTCTCGACAATGGCCGAGCCTTCTAAAGAGACACCGGCAAAGAGACCCTTGGTTTTGGAGTAGGCGAAGACAGCGGAAACGGAGCCCAAGGTGGCAGAACCAGCGGCCTCAGCGTTTCTACCCAAAGGACCAGCAGCAATAGAAACGTTGGTTCCCAAGGTGACCGAGCCCATTTGGGCAAACGTGTCCACAGCCGCCTTGGTGTTCAAAATGAAAACAAAGTCGGTAAGCTCAGCACCAATCTGACCCCCCACACCAGCTCCAGCAGTGACGATAGCAGAAGGAGAGGACCAGGAGCCGTCGGGCAAACGGGCCACAAGAACACCAGAGCCCGCTCTACCTGAGAACAAAAAGCCGGCTTTCAACACGGTGATCACGGCCAAACCTTTGGCGTTTTTCAAGACATGAGGTGGAATCACCTGGTCGGCACCGACAAACTGATTAGGTTTGATGAAACTGGCGAGGATTTTCGCCGCTTTTCTGAGGTTAGCGTTGCTTTCTATAAAATTTTCGATTTACATACTTAGACTCGCTGCGCAAGCTCCGGGGAATAGGATTGTTGATTCCCATGGTGGAGGTGGTAGTAGTTGAGGTGTGCTTTGGCGAGTGCAGGTCCTCTGAGTAGTAGATAAAAACGATAAAATCCAGGAGAGGCCGGCAACGGGGAAAAAATATTCGAGAAGGATAAAATTGTTTCTATTTTCTTTGGAAATTTGAATTTGCCTTGGGCTTGTCGTTTTGCTGGTCTTTTTCCTTCCGCCCAATGCCGCCAAGCCCGAGGGAATCCGAGGAATGATGGGCTGGTTTTATGAGGCAGTGGCTGCAAACGAGGGGGCTTACAGGAACACGGCGTGGGCGTTTTTGGATTTTGGGAGTCGAAGCGAGTAAAAAAATTACGATTGAGGAAAAAAGAGGAAAACCGTATTTGACTTTTTGAAAGGCTTCAAGTTAGGCTTTCGGACTGGGCTCGGAAATGCCGACGGTATCGCCGACGGAAAGTTGATTGGGGATCGGGAGACAGACAGCTCAGCCCGAATTGGCATTTATTATATGATATCATTCGGTAAATACGCATACGATAGGGAAAGGAAAGGGTACCATAACGGTGCAAACCGCTTCGGACTTCTTACTCACTTCGGTGTGATGTGGTGCAGGGAAAATCAGGAAAGTTGGTGGGAAAAAGAAGGCGATTTCTCGGAGAAAAAAGGTGGTTTGTGATCTTATCACGCCCACCCTATCCACTTACTTTAATAAGAAGATGTCAGTTAACAAGAAATTGTTAAGTTTGGAGCACCATGTCGTGATGGTCGTGGGGCTGAAGATAAGGTTGAGGGTCAGATAAGCTTTCTGAGGAAGTGCACATTTTTTCATTTCTTAAGTGAAGATTTTTTACTGATAATGAGTGTTAAGTCATTCCAAGAATTTGATTGAAAGGTTTATATCATTCCACTGCAAGAAGTGGTCCTCGTTTCAACTTAGCCCAGTGCCTTGTCGATAAACGGGCATGGGCCATATCTTTGATTACTTGACTAGGTTCACTTGATAAAAAACTTTCCATTCAGAGCTTTCAACAGTGGGGGTTCGAATATCAGCCGTATCTCATGTCAGCTTTCTGAAGTGGTGATATCCAATCTCCGACATTGAATTTATTCACTGCCTCTGGACACACACCTTCTGTGGTATTGTAGCTCTTTGCAATTTTCACGTTCATATCCTTGAGCCAATGGACGATGTTCGACAGTTCAAGTATAATATCTGCACTTCAGTGGTGGCTTCATAGTGATATGGGTTCGTAGAACTCATCCAAATTTTCAACATCTAACAAAGTGTACATAACAAAACTTAATGTCATAACGTTTTTGATCAAGCCTACAACAATGTGAACCTAGATAAACCACAATTAAAAAGCAAAAAAGACGGGGCGAGCTGGGAATTGAACCCAGGGCCTCTCGCATGTTTGTATGTCGAATTGGTGTACCAACTCGTCGCCCAAAGCGAGAATCATACCACTAGACCACACGCCCGTTGTGTCAGAAAATGAAGGCAGATTGAATAAATTCTACAAAATAAAGCGTTCTTAAAAATGTTTGAAAATGGAAGATTTATCTAAATAAAAAGTTCTTTATTACGCTTGGGACCCCCTGTACAAGGTTTCAGGCCGTCCGCGGTCTTCTGTCATGAATAATAGTGACTTTGGGTCTTTTATCCATTGAATCCCGTGGATTTCAGAGTCGAATCGAATTTTTCGTCAATTCTAACTGGTGTCTGGAGATAAGAGCGATTATTCCATTCTGACAACAATTCGTGAGTTGAAGAAGGCCATGGGGCTCGTACATCGATTGTGTTGGTGGCCACGACTTTGCTTACGAGAAACTTATCAGAGGGACTTGTATACTCAATTCGACTTGAAAAAAGGCTTTGTCCTGGTTCTAAAAATCGCTGGTGTTGGAAGACTATCTAATCAATTGTGGGTAGACTTTCAAGTGACCACAGTGACTCAAACATTAATCTAACTTGATCATTTTCAAGTCCACTTTAATCTGACGAATCTCGTACTCTGATTCTGAGTTTTCCTCGAAAGGTTCCATTTATTCCTTCAAAACTCTCATAGTCCCACAAACGTTGTGGCTCCCACTTCTCTTTCTCTGGTGATCTACTGAAAGACACAAACCCCATATTAAGAAGCATGCCGACCGGTCACGAGAGCTGTTAGTTATCTGGTCTTCTTTCAACTACAGGTATTAACCTTATGAGAAGAATTAGTGAGAGAAAACGATTCGTTACCTGGTCAATTAGAACCAGTCCTGGACCCATCAAGCAACTGGATGAACTAATAATCTAATTCCACCAGATATAGGGCGATTCATTTTCCCGAAGTTTATATGCCGCTCATAGAATAGCCATAAAATTCTTTAACTGCCCTTTTCTCCCGCCCACTCCTGCTCACCCAGAGTCTTGATAAACCAAACCTCCACACCTTCGCCATCAGACCCTGAAAACTGCCTAGTTCAGTGCAATTAGACCATAGGCTTTTTTTTCTCCATTCTGAAACAAAGTTTTCATCACAGGAAATGTCCTCTATATTCTGAATCACAATACTAAGTGGACCCGGTGGCCCGCGATTCTCCTCTTAAGACCACTCCAAGTCAGAGATTCTCTAAGTGCGGACTACGATTCAAAAATAAACATTCGGTATTACCGCCAGTTACCTCATCGTCGGTAAGCGTCAACAGCAAACCGCTGAAAAGTGCTAACTTTATTTGAGCCTTTCTTCTCCACCCCTCTCCATTCTCAAAGTCGCCCTGATATGTCGCGACTAGCAAGCCGAAGTCAGCCCTACCCCACCGTCAATTCTGCAAAAAAAGCAATTTATCGCCAATTCACTCGATCTCGAAGCTCCCAAACAACCTTGTTCCAGAAATCATCAAAAAAAAAAAACATCCTCTTTTTTCCCCATGCTCTACCCCTTCTCCTCGAAACCTATCTCAACTCCGCGCGTAAACTCTTCTCAACTACAACACCATGGGTATATGTTGCAGCTGCTTCACGCTGTCTAGTGGAGACGGGAAATACCCTCCGCTTCTTCTTGCCGAAAACGAGAGGGAAGCAATCACCGCTTTGCTTCAATACCTTGAAAACCGGAGTGATGTGGATTTTTTTAGTGACGGGCCCTTGCGCTCCTTGAGCACATTGGTGTACCTGGAGAACATCGACTTACAGCGGCTGGCGGCGTTGGCGTTTGCCGAAATCACAGAGAAGGATGTTCGGGAAGTCAACCGAGACGTGCTCGAGCCGATTTTGATTCTTTTGCAAAGCAATGACACCGAGGTTCAAAGAGCTGCTTGCGGTGCTTTGGGCAATCTTGCTGTCAACAACGAAAACAAGGCGCTTATCGCCGAGATGGGTGGAATCGAGCCCTTGATCAGACAGATGATGCTGCTGAACATCGAGGTCCAATGCAATGCCGTGGGGTGTATCACCAACCTCGCGACTCAGGACGACAACAAGTCCAAGATTGCCAAGCTGGGCGCTCTTATCCCGCTTACCAAGCTTGCCAAACTGAAGGATATCCGTGTCCAGCGAAATGCCACGGGTGCTTTGCTCAACATGACCCATTCTTTTGAAAACAGACTGGAGTTGGTCAATGCTGGAGCGGTTCCTGTTCTTGTCTCTCTCTTATCCAGCGACGACGCCGATGTCCAGTACTACTGTACCACTGCATTGCTGAACATCGCCGTGGACGAGCTGAACAGAAAGAAGTTGGCTGCGACCGAACCCAAACTAGTGGGCCAGTTGGTGGCCTTGATGGACTCGCCGCTGCCTCGTGTCCAGTGCCAGGCCACTTTGGCGCTTCGTAACCTCGCCTCCGATTCTGGCTATCAGGTGGATATTGTTCGTGCTGGCGGTCTACCTCACTTGGTTCAGCTCTTGACTTGCAACCACCAGCCCTTGGTCTTGGCTGCCGTTGCTTGCATCCGCAACATCTCCATTCATCCATTGAACGAGGCTCTTATAATCGAAGCAGGCTTCTTGAAACCATTAGTCGCGTTGTTGGACTACAACGATCTGGAGGAGATCCAGTGCCATGCCATTTCCACTTTGCGTAACCTTGCTGCCTCTAGTGAACGCAACCGCTTGGCCTTGTTGAATGCTGGTGCCGTCGAAAAATGTAAGGAGCTCGTGTTGAAGGTGCCTTTGTCTGTGCAATCAGAAATCTCCGCCTGTTTTGCTATTTTGGCCTTGGCTGATGACTTGAAACCCAAGCTTTACGAGAGCCGTATCATCGATGTCTTGATTCCCTTGACATTCTCCGATAATGGCGAGGTGTGTGGCAACTCGGCTGCTGCATTGGCCAACTTGTGCTCCCGTGTGTCGAGTGAGCACAAGAACTACATTCTTGATAACTGGAATAGTCCCGACGAGGGCATTTACGGGTTCTTGATGCGTTTTTTGCAAAGTGGAAGCGCCACTTTCGAACACATTGCTTTATGGACCATATTGCAGCTCCTCGAATCCAATAACGACGAGATCCAGGCCTTGATCAAGGAGAACGAGTCTGTTCTTCTCGGAATTAAAAACTTGAACGAAAGCCAGCAACAGAGCAACCTAGTTGCAAGCAACGCCGAGCTGGGCGAGTTCGATGACCCTAAGGTGGAGCTCTATAACTTGACCCAGCAGATCTTACAGATCTTGGGTTGAGCCCATGTTGATGTCGAGGTTACGTCCTCAACAATGCCAGTTCGTGGCCTTTTATAGTGAAGTATAATTACGAAAGGCTTCTACGCGATTGTATTTCGACTCTTGGTAAGCTATATGCTTAGTTATGCAATAACTGAGGCTCAGGCTTTTTGCTTTCGGCCTCAGGAGGACGAGCGTCCTGGATATTCAAATTCTCTAGTTTCTTGTAGACATCTGACTCGGAACTTTCCTCTTCATTTTCTTTCGCCAGTTCTTCAGTCTTCTTCGCCAATTCTTCCTTCTCTAATCTTTCTAGTTCGTCATCGACTTCCCCTTCGTCGATACCTTCTGTCGACACAACAAGCGAATCTGAGATGGTATTGGTAGCTGCAATTTCCTCGTCAAGCTCCAGCTGGAGAATATCTAGCTCGTCTAACGAAACCTTCCCGTTCAAAGACTGGAGTACCGTTTTCGTCGACTGCAATGTCTCAAACAAAGATGCATTGCCCTGGGCATCATTGACTGCTTCCAACAACGAGGTTAGCTTATTGGACACTGCTTCGCACTTGGAAAGGGACTTCTTCACCTGGGCTTTCTGAATGAGAATATTCCTGAGTCGCTCCTGGCGATCAGAGTCCTTCACTTTGAGAAGGCCTCGTATACGTTCAAGAATATCAACATCCAAGCGGTGTTCCAACACCTTGGACCGCAGGGAGAGGTTATGAATGTTGCTTTTCAACTTGATGATGGATATGTCATCTTCCGAAATAGCAGTGGTACCAAACTTGATGTAGATCCTGTCAGACTTGCTATTCTGCTTCACCAATTTCATCTTGCCTGCATCTCGAGAGATGTATGTGTGGAGCACTTCAATGTCTGAGTTGCTGATATGTTCATGCACTTGTCTGACCATAGCAGCAAACATTTCACCATCGAGAAGCCTGCTGGAGTAGACGCCCTCGCTATCAACCTTATTTTGTAATAGCGTAGCGATCTTATCGCCTACCGCTGCTAGGTTGTCTATGTGAATGTAGGTTTCGGGAAGCAAAGTCCCAGCCTTTGAGCTCTTGAACGATGAAAGCTTAACCAGCGCCCACGAGGCCAGAAGCCATTTCATCGGCGAGACATAGTCTGCAATGCTGCGAGACGTGTACGGCGATGTGTCTTTGTAGAGAGACAATGGGATGTACTTTTTTGAGCGAACAAGTTCATCCAACAAAAGACCCAATGCTTTTGGTTCGCCGTACTGTGGATGAGTCAAGACGGTGGCGAGGCCAGATGATGAGATCGACACGGAAGTTTTGAAAAAGTGGGACTTTAGACCCTCTAAAAGCAATGAACACCAGGCATCCAAATTGGCCGAAAACCCTTCTGGATTGAGCTCCCGGAGCTGAGTGAAGTCCGAGTATAGTGACGGGAGGCGCAGCTCCTTGAAAGAAGGCACCTTTTTGACCAATTCTTCCATGAATGAAAGATATGAGATGAAGCAGTAGAGCTTCGAGTGCCGAGAAGTGAGATCCCTGGATCAAGCATTAGACGATATTCGCGCAGTGCATTGTATGCACTAGCACATTTGCAGCCAAAACGAGGAGTCCACGGGCTTGTATTTGGAGAAAAGGGAGATCCATTGTCCAAGGAGGAGATGTGAATCTCCCAGAGACTCGCTCCTTAAAATAAGAAGTATAGTGGCATCAAAACCCACGGTTGTTATATTCAAGATTTTCCATTGGCGGTCGTCAAGACAACTTTTGAGTACATGATCCAGCCCTCAATAGCCGCCCGTGAATGTTGTGTTCATTCCACTGATACAGGGCAATGCAGCAAGATACCGGAGATCAATGGGCGCTTGCACCGTCAATTTGACGAGACGATGACGAGATGCCGGAGCGGTAACACAGAATGTCCGTGTTCCGAAAACGATTATCGGCAAGCCTAGCTGTGTGGACTCGTCCTTAATGAATCGACTTGCTAAGATTCGGAACTCGCCAGTAAAATCAAAACAGGCGATCGAACTCTGCACTTCTGGACCTCATAGAACACCGCATTCTGTGCCATTATCACAGCAGCGGACGAAATAAAATGATCTTCAATAAAATTCATCATGAAGTATAGCAGAGAGCAGATATCCGCGTTGCAACCATGATATTTGGTCTGAGAGGCACGTAACAATCTAGATCAGCGCTCTGCTCCCGAAAACGTCTTCACCAAGCTCCCGCCCTTCTCGACGGTCATCAAATCATCCTTCAACGAATTTTTTTTGGCTCAAGAAGTCTGGCGACGCTCTCACGAAACAGTGAGCTTATTGAGGTCGACGTCCAATCGATCGACTTGGTCCTGGAGCTGCTCTACAACATCCAAGATCGCCGTGGACGCAGGAGAGTCAGCGTAGTCGTCAAAGAAGCACTCACCGCTGTCGCAAGCCCGACCGATTCGTGGATCTAGTGGCACAGAACCCAAAAATGGAATGTTCATATCTTTACAGAGCTGTGCGCCGCCACCCGTTGTAGGCCTGAATATCTGCAGCTCTCCATGACAGCCAGGGCACACAAAGCCAGACATGTTCTCCACAAGTCCGAGAATCTTGATTTTGGCTTTACGACAAAAGTCGATTTCTTTTCTGACGTCCAAAAGTGCCACTTCCTGAGGCGTAGTAACGAGAAGGGCACCGTCAATGCCAGCGTCTTTCATGTACGTAGTGACAGAAAGGTGCTCGTCACTAGTGCCTGGAGGAGTGTCCACGATGAGGTAATCCAAATGGTCTCCCCAGTTTACGTCCTTGAGAAACTGCTTGATGAGACCATTTTTTTTGTTGCCACGCCAGATAATCGCCAGATCAGGGTCTGGAAGCATGAAGGAAATGGACATAAGCCCTAGGTTGTCTGCTACATAGACTGGAGACCAGCCCGAGTTGGACTGATGGATACTTTCTCCCTCGGCTCCAAGCATCCGTGGAAGCGAAGGACCACAAATATCTAGATCCATAGCTCCCACTTCAAGATCCTCATCAGCGGCAAGTGCCCATGCTAGCATGGAAGAGAAAGTGGACTTACCCACCCCTCCTTTGCCTGAGAGAACGAGTATTTTATGCTGGATGTTCAGAAGGCGCTCGGTGATTGCCGGGAGATCCGGATCGGGGCCTTTGGGAAGCGACTCACATATTTCTTTATTGGCACAACCATTACAGGCATCTCCTTTTCCAGCGTTTTCTGATTCGGGTCCAGGACAATGCTCTGGTTCGGGCGCTTTTAGCGGTACGTTCGTTGTGGTAGGTTGAATAGCTCCATTTTCGGGAGGAGCTGGTACGGGCACCTCTACTGAAGGAGCCATATTTATTATTTGTCTGTAGTCGTGTTAGTTGTATTGGTGGTATACGATAAGATGATCTTAGTAATAGTGTACATGATGTGGTGTACGGGTGCACCATGGGGCATCTATCAGGTGGCTGCGAAACGGCTATTGTAGTAGTTTCTCTCGTTTTCGCCCAAATTGATCGCCTGAATTTTTTGCTTCACATCTGGGATTGGCTGGCGACTTTCTATAGCTAGGTCTCCTGCCATCTTGGCCATGATGCTAAGCGCAGCACGTGAGTCCAACAGCCCGTCAGTGCTGAATTGGGCAAGGTTCTCAAGAAGAGAAACCACCTTTTGTGAATCGATTTCGTCGAGATTGTCCCAGGCCTGGAGAACTTCAAAGTAATTAACAAAAAGGCCTGCGCCCTGCTTCCACGAGGGTATTATTCGTCCCTGGTCAGGGAAACGCAGAATCATGCTGAGAAGACGACTCCACAAGGCGTAGTTACCCAGGATAACCACACTGGGGCCAAGCTTAGTCACGATATTATCGTGAACCTTGTCCCATAACTCGGCTGTAACGAGAGCATCGCCCTTGGCCCAATAATCTTTCTCTTTGTCCATGTGCTCTGCCACTGCTTCGTAGATCAAACAACGCGGGACCTTGAGAACCTGAACAAGATACTCCTCCTCATCAACAGAATCGCCCTTGATGCACTTGACGTTTTTCATTATGATGCGTCTGACGTGCTTCGAGGCCTCATTGTCGTCTGTGATCATGGCGTAAATGAAGAGAGCCTCTTTCCAAAGATCGGCGTGGTCCAAGGCAGAACCAAACTTTTCGCATAGCGTATTTGTGGTGTTTGAGTCAAGACTCAAGAGCTGTGCAAGTGCCCATTTGAGCGAGACGCTAATCTCAAGATCGTCTAGCGCCTGGCTTGCCCCTTGCAGACCGCTATCTTCGTACGCTTTGTAGAACAGAAGGAGGTTGGCGATCTCACATTTAGGGTCCACAAATTCCACCTCATCCAAAAGCGACGATAGGGACCTGGACGGACTGGAGTATGCCACAAGAACACCGAATTTGACAGCGGGTGGCACCGAGCTGTTCAAGGCACTGAAGTCACCACTCAAGATGCGGTAAATGTTGATGATTGGCTCTGGAACCAACTTTTCCTCGCTGGGCCAGTCCTCAAGCTGAGTTCTGGCGATTTCCCTTGCAGCCTTGTCATTGGAATCAAGAAGCGTCAAAAGCACTGAGAGGTGGACGTTCTTTGAAGAGATCGCAAGCTCAATGGCCTCTTTCAATTGCCCATTGACGACCTTTATAAAAATGTTCTGCAAAGGATCAGCAGAGAGCTGTAGCTCGTTCTTGTTGTGATTTTGAAGCCATTCTGAGAGCATTTTTCTTTGCTCGATCCGCTGGATATGATGAACAAGTTGAACGTCGTTTTCATCCACATCCTTGTATTTGGGGATGCTGGCGATGTGGACCGGGTCAAACAATATGGATGCTAATGTAAGGCCCTCGGCTTTCTCTGGATGGATACCTGCCAATTGGGCAAACGTGACACTGGGCGGGATTTTTGTGTGCGGGAGACCGTTAGGCCTTGTTACCACAGGCGAATTAAGCAAGAGAGTCTGAACGAGCGAAGTTGCAGCTCTTTTGTCCAACTGTGGGTACAGCTCAGATGGCTGAGAAGGTGCCTTTTCCTTGATGGGGGTCGACACCTGGTCAATACCCACTGAGCTCTTGTTGAAGTCAGAGAAAAGAATATCCGCGACGTTTTGAAGAGCCAGACCGGACTTGCGAGGTATAGCCACGTAAGGAGTTAATGCAGAGTTCAAGTCGTTTGACATTTCAAGCTGCACAAGCCAATCGTCTGAAGTTGGTAAGCCCGTGGGCTTGGACGAGCTGAAAAATGCTTGTTCATCATCAAGAACTGGCTCGTAGGCTTTCTCATCAACGAGGCTTCTCATGTCTGTATAAGGAGGCAAGGCGCTGACAATCTGCTTGAGATAATTGTATCTACCGTTCTCGGTATATGCCAAGGGGGCAAGCTGGCCGTCATCTTCATCCTCATCGTCGTCACTGGACTGAACAGTGATATCGCTAACATTTGCTGCCAAAGCATCAGCAGTGGTATCGTTCTTATATGACTTGATCTGTTGCGTGATCTCCTCGTCTATCAATTTCTGCTTCATGGACAATGTATTATCATGGCCCGCAATGCTGCCGTAGTCCCAAGCGCCAGGAACACCCTCACTCTGCTTAATAATTTTCTGACGCTTGATCTCTTGTTGGTATGTGGGGTCTTCGTAGATTCGAGAGTAAGCCCTCGAAGACTCCTCCTCCTGCTCATCCTGCTTTTTCTTGATCTCACGCAAACGTTTGTGCTCCTCAGTCTCATCGCCTTCTTCGTCACTATCATCTATCAATCCCCAGACACTAAAATGCTTGACCTTGAAAGTCCATAAGAACGAAATAGGATCGTAGGTGATGAATTCAGCACCCACCACAGATTTCAAGCGTTTGATGTGATCTTCAAGGGATCGTTTCTTGGGCTCAGACTTCAACGTGATAATAGCGGGAACGTTGAGCTCACGACTGATGGGAGGCTTTGCAGCTTCGTAGTCAAAGTAGACCTTCACAAAGCCGTCTTCGATTTTGATAATATCGTCGAAAATGACCGAGGCAACAGGAACATCGTTGGCATTGCACCTATCGAAGATTGTCGTGAGATCCACGGGAAATATGTATGCGATTTGGCCCTTGGATTTGCGACCAACAATGAAGTTTTCAACAGAGGACAACTCTTCAGGGCTCATTCTTTCTAGCTCGGCAATAGATGGTGAGCACCAGTAGCCATACTCATTAACGGCTTCACTTTCAGTCTCTGTGGGTTGTGGAGTTTGTTCTTTTTTGAGCGGCTCTGGTTGCTTTAGGTTTGCCTCATCAGCGTTTTGCTCATCGTATTCGGTGCTAGTGAGCTTGTTGTCAAGCGACAGAACCAAGATTCTTCTCTTCTTGGCACTGAATACTTTATCGACGTTGATCAGGTGGAACTTGCTGGGTCTGGATTGGATAACAAGGCGTTTAACGTCGCCAACAGATTTGTTTTCTATGGGCAATCTTGCGAGTCTTTTTTGTGGCTTCTTTACTGAAAATTGCAGTCGTGAGCGTGGACTCTCACGAAGATAGTTCAGCTGGGTGAAGAGGCCCTTCAATTTACCCACGCTCAGGTTCAGTGCAGACCTCTCTGTGTTGTAGCGAAAGATATTGAACGTCTGCGCCAATTTACCTAGCAACGATGATTTTCTCTCTGGCTGTTTTGAAGCCGCAGAAGTAGAGGGCCGATGGGGTGAGTTATTGCTTGCAAAAAGTGAGCCAGTGAGCGAGGCGGGCATGGTATCGGTGGTATGCTGAATTGTAGATAGAATCAGACTATTATATGGGTCTGCCTTATTTGCAGATGGTTGTGGCTGTTGAGATGAATTGCCAAAAAGGCTTCCCGAAGATGTCTGCTGGGTGTTGCTCGAGGACCCAAAAAGGCCGCCAGATGGTTTACTTCCAAACAAACCACCAGAAGTTGAATTTGTGGTGTTGCTGTTTCCAAAGAGCCCTCCGGGAGCAGTCAGGCTGGATGCGTTGCTGTTACCGAATAAACCACCTGACGTCGCTGAATTGGCAGTATTACCTGTGTTTGTGCTGCTGCCAAAGAGGCCCCCTGATCCAGTATTACTCGTATTGTTGGTTGCTGAATTCCCAAATAATCCTCCACTTGCGGGCTTGTTGAAGAGTCCAGACCCCGCCGACCCGCTGGTATTAGCCTGAGTAGACGAGTTACCAAAGAGCCCACCTGATTGAGCTCCTGAATTACCAAAGAGACCTCCACTTTGATTCTGAGATGTCGAAGAGTTCCCAAAAAGACCTCCAGGAGGTTGGGTACCAGACGATGAGCCAAAAAGACCAGTGTTTGAGCGCTTGTTTGAATTGTCCAGCGAGTTACCAAAAAGCCCGCCTCCCACACTGCCCTGGCCAGGGTTTGCACTGGTTGTGTTGTTGTTTTGATTAGAAGAATTGCCGAATAGAGATCCGCTTGGATTGGAGCCAGTGGCTGTGTTTCCTAGACTGGAATTACCCCCGAAACCAGTCGAGTTGCCCCAGCTGGCACCGCCGAAATTCATTATAAGTTGGAACTTCGATGGATTATGGTGATGTGAGTGTACCACGAAAAACTTCAGTACTACGCCCTATGTACAGGATCTTCACCATAATGGATTCGTTAAAATTAGTATACATCTAGAGGAAAATCACTGCTCCGCGACTCCGACACGAACGTACAGCTCGGCGCAGTACCAGAATTTGTCGAATTTTCTCAAGCCAGCCCGAGTGTTGTACAAGGCATTAGGTATACCAGCATCAACCACATAATGCGAAACCTCGTCATGGCCACCGCCAATCTGCCTATTGTTGTATGCATGAAGCAAGCCGCTGATGGGCAAGCCTAGAGAAACCACGTATCGGCTCTGGAAGAGTAGTTCGGTGTCCTGAACGGTGCCAGAACCGCCGTCAATGCCTGAAGGAATGTCGAGTGAAAGAACACGCGATTTCTGTCTGGGTTCGTTGGCCCAGCTTGAAAGTTCCTTGAGCGTGTTGAGGTTTTCCTCGGAGTAGAACATGTCTAGGAGGTGTCCTTCGAACCCTTGAAGAGCGTCAATGATCAACTCGACCGGTGTCTCTAGTTGGTTGTTCAAAATATCCAACAACACAGAGAACTCGGCGGAAATGCACTTACCGCCTGATTTTTCAAAGAACTCGGACTCTCTGCGAGTTTCCTCGTCCAAGTCGCTGTCATTGATAACGTAGGCCAAAACACGAATACCGTGGTTTGTCAAATGGCGCCCGAGTGCAAATGCTCGACTGCTGGAGCGGCCGTTGCCGATCAATAACAAAGCTAATGGAGGCAAATTATGATTCTTCCTGTTACTGAGGCGCACAGCGCCGCCAAGGATCTCCTTGACTACCAAATTGTACAAGTTGATGGCTGTGACTTCGGTCATGGTTCTTTGGTCGTAAGCGAACGTCTCGCGAGCAATTCTTTCAATTTCAAGTAATTGCACAGGGGAAGCAGTTGGAACTGTCGAGTTGTCCGAGAATACGAACTTGTGTGCTTTGGTTGCAAATGAATCCCGGGCTAGAAGAGAGGGAATGCTGTTTGCTCTTGAGCCTTCCAAAGGCAGAGCTAGTCTCTTCGTGGACGAGCCAAGCATATTCCAGTTATCTTGTTTCCCGGCCGGAATGATCATTTCATCATTTTCGAACTTGTCGTTCTGAGCGGGTTTCTTTGGCTTGATGTTCTCCTTCTTGTTGTGTCCCACAAGCCTGTCTTGCAGGCTGACTTTGTCATTCTTCTGGAAGTCAGCAAAGATGGAAGCCTTGTCAAACATGGCCAAGTTGGCCTCAAAGTCAAACTCTTCGGAGCTTTTGATGTCTTGAACATTCGAGGGCCATTGGTTTTGGACGACATCACGATTCTTTGGAGTGGCACTTCTGCTGGTGTTTTTGGACGCAGTTACAATGGCATCATCGATCTGTTCCAAAGGTTTCTTTTTCTTTTTCTTCAGATCCTTGCCAAAGTCGGCAGGTAACTGATTCACCTTCAAGTCCTTAATCGCAGCATTTGAGTAATTCTTGTTCCCAAGGGTAATCAGCGATCCGTCAACATGGGAAATGACACCTCGCGTGCTATTCCCATCTTTGAAGTGAAGTGTGACCTCGTAATTGAGAAACTCGGTCATTGGTGGTGATCTTTTCCACTCAGTGTTGTCACTGCTTATGATGAGCGCGGAGGTACGGGCCTAGAGCACCTTCTCTGGGTCGAACCTCTCGAGAACGTCTTTTATGCTGGATACCTCCCAGACACAATTATTGACCAATGGTTGTGTCAATTCTTGCAAAGCTCTTCTTTCCTTTTTTAATTCGGCCTCATTCTTCCCCACTAACTCTTTGTGGAGATAAGTGTTCTGAGCCCTGAGTTCCAGAACTTGCTTCTTTTGCAGCCGAAGCATCAGCTTTAGATACTTGACTTCAAAATTCTGTTTTTGGGCCTGGCGGTCGAGGTAGCGTATAAGCGAGGATGTTTCATCTGAAGGGTCACTTTTCGCCTCTAATTGGGCGGTCAAGTCCTTAATTCTGTCTTTGAGCGTTTCCACCACCAGTTTATCCATCTCCTTGAACTTCTCCCATTCAATGGGCGCCGAGGCAATGGAGGATGTATTAGCCTTGGCCTTGGTTTTGATGTTCTTGACCTGATTAGCGTAGTTGAGAGTCTGCTGGGTCTCTTCGTAGTCAAAAGGCGAAATGCAGAAGATCATCGCTGTTTTGGAGTTTCCAGCTAGGTTCTCTCGCAACAAGTAAGTCAAAATCGAGTCTCTGTAAGGAACAACGAGGGGCTTATTGGGGCTGGCCAGGGCCAAAATATTGATACATCGGCCCAAAACGGTGAGCGATTTGTTGATCTGGGTCCCTTCTTTCATTCTGTCTGCGTGGCCAAACAGACCTGTTTTTTGAAGACGCTCTGAACCAGCCAAATCTACCAATCGTATACTTGAAAGCACCTCTTCGTTTGGCTCTCCAACGTCCAAATCATCGCCTGAAGTGTACTTTGTCTGCTTGAGAGAAAGCGTGATCACAGCGTGGGACCTAGAACTGGAAACGTTCATCTGCGTGGAAGCCACGGTTCTGTGCAGATTGCCCTTTTCCAAAAGAACCATAAATTCATCGTACAGCAGAATTGTCACCTCAGCTAGACCCTCAACGTAGGAGCCCGTCGTGGGGTGTTCTCTGACTCTGCATTGCTTGGAGCTGTTGAGAAGGTCCTTCACTTTCTCGTTATAGATTTCAACGTACGAAAGGGAAAGCTCGCAGTTGATCCGGCTTTTAACTAAATCCTCCTTATGTCTGAGTATATCTCTGACCATCAAGGGGATCAAACCGGGGCTCTTTTCGTGTCCCATCATAGTATATGTCTTTCCTGAACCGGTCTGGCCGTACGCCAAAAGACACACATTGTAGCCCTGGAAGAAGTGTTCGATAAGCTGAGGACCTGATGAGCGATAGAAGTCAGCATTGTCCATGTAGTTCTCTTGCGCTGTGCTGTAAGAATAGACACATTCATCGAAGACGTATTTCTTCGAGGTGTCTTGATGATACAACACTGTAGAGCCTTTTTCAGAGGCTGGCATTTCCACAAGACAGTCTTCTTGGTCATCTTCACGGGGAAGAGGCGGACGGAGCCGCACAATCACTTTGACGTTGTTGGTTTCCATCAAGAAAGTGGTGTAGATTGATGTAAACAGTGGGACTGCATCAGATGTAAACAAAGCGGTAGTTGAGGTGTAGAAAGGGTGTGGTGTGATTTAGAGGAAGAGGCAAGGCATTTTGAAAGATGATGTTTGGTCACCGAGATAATCCGTGTTGATTGTTGTTTTCTACTTTTTTTCGTGTGTTTGTGGGTGTACGATGGTACACTGGTTGCATGGAATGGCTGCGAAACATAGAGTAGGAGGTGAGAGCTTGGGGGGTTCTCAACGAGATAGTAATTTGTTTCAAATTGTTGCTTTTGTCTGGCGACCGTGGTGGTAACTTTTTCTCAAAACCACCAATATGGCCTAAAACTCTCGACCAGCGACTGCTTGTTCGGCCTTAAGATCCGTGGCTTAAACCACCCTCAAAGCGCAACTTATGCCAACCACCTTCTCCTACTCGTGGTCCATAACACAAAAGGATATCATAGGCAAAGAACAACTCTAAGCAAGAGCCTTGGAAGTTCAGATACATCTCAAGAGGCTGTTCTCTCGAGTTTGAAAATGATACAAAGTATGGTTTTTTATTGGCTTTGCCATTCCACAAATGCGTCTAAAGGAAGTTGGAGTAAACCCGTTTATCAAGGTTATATACGGATTTGGAATTTTCAGTGCTCTTTTGTTTGTAGATCACCGGACCAGACCAATACATTACAATCATATTCCACGCCATCGCTACAAGAGGAGAGCCCAGTAAGACGGCTCCACACCATGAAACGGCTTCACTGACTAAATCTGATTTCACCATGGCGCATTGACTAGACCCTTATCCAACCCCTAATTCCTGGCCGCCTTCAATCGCCGCTGATGTTGCGTTATCGGTCGAAAAGAGAAACCACTGATACGCCAAAGCGATAAGAACGAAAACAGTTAACCCCTCTCTCCACGGCAAGATGCCTCCCATTCTTATCAGTCGCCCGAGAACCCCCCCTAGTTGATAATGCCGACAGAACCACCCTATCTTGGTTTTCAAATTGCCCATTCTACAGATCCTGCGCAAGGGCAAAAGCCGGCCACAGAAACAAGGTGAGAGAAAATCTAGAAAGTCATTTTCCCCACGTGAAGTCAGAAACATTTAACTTTTCTGAAAGCCAAACGCTGGTTCTGGCCTTGACGCTTGTTTGCGTAGGGGCGCATAATGACAGGCAAATACGGGTAACACACATGCCACTTTCTCCAACGAGGCGGTGTCGAAAATTACAGTTCGGGTAAAATGTCGAGTCAAAATCCACATAACTCCAATGTCTCAGATTCGGCTTTTTCAATCGGCCTCGGCCCAAAAACTCATTTCGTGACCGCCAGCTCCAGGCCCTACCATGCAGTCAGAGTACCAGATTTAAAGTATAAACCATCGAATCATGGATTTGTGAAACTAAGAGCCTCCGCCCCAAACCGTCCACCCGTGATAACAAAAGCCGTGTTGCATTATAGATATTTTCTCTCAACCCCTCTCTTTCCGCAGGGTCCGACAGATACATTAGGCAGAACAAGAGCCAATAAGCACTGGCGTCTTAGAAATCCTGGATCATGTTTATTTACATTGTTGTAGTCAGCCCATAATCAGCTTCCCAAAAGTAGCCTTCTTTTCTGACTGAGACCTAGAATGACGTTATCGCAAGCAACCTAACAACATAGCCTGGCGCACGTCCTGTCTGGAGAAGTCATCCATATATACTCATCTTTTTCCTAGGAAACAATAACAACCACAGGATATTAGCACCATGAAACTGCTTTTTACACCGTCCTGGCACTCTGCTACCAGGGCTTCAGCCCTCACCGGCCAGCCGCTTTTCGTTTATCTTGACGAAACCGATGCTTTGGCTGAGAAGCACATCTACTCCAACACAAGCTACGATTTACCAGCTGCTTTAAGAAGGAACTTTGTTTGCGTGAAACCAGGCCCAGATGCTCGTATTGAGGAGCTTGCGGGTTTGCAAATGGCCTCATTCACGGTCATTCGTGATGCTGTGAAAGACTCGTTTGTGGATGGAGATTTCGAAGCCTTTCTCCAGAAATACGTTCCAGAACTTCCCGTGAAGCAGAAAACGCCGAAGCCGCAAAGGCACATGTCTGAAAAAGAGGAGGATCTTGCGAGAATACGAGCCCAAATAGCCGCCGACAAGAAAGAGAGAATCTCGCAAAGAAGCAAGAACGCGAGATCTGCTACTCCCAAACCAGCTAAGACACCCATATCCGATTCCCAATGCAAACTCCTGATTCGTCTCCTTGACGGTGAAACCATTCTGGGCACGTTCAGCACGTCCCAGACCCTCTGTGATGTCAAACGCTGGATTGAAAAAGAAAAGGGATTAGTCTTCTCTCCAGAAAGAGACAACGCCTTGCCCTCTTTTGCACACACCTCAGCTTCTGCCTTGAACCACTACGCCTTCTGTTACCTTGGCGTTCCTCGGGTGACCTTTTCAGCCGGCCAGGAACTTACGAGGCTCGGTGATCTTGGCTTGAGCCCTCGCCTGGCCTTGGTATTAAAACCAGTCCACAGCGAAAAGGCAAAGCAGCTGCCGGGGCTCTGGAGCTCCATTTGTGGCAAGGCTAAGTTTGTGACGGGTGCTCTATACACGTTTTTTGACTATGGTCTTGAAGACGCCGAAAGAGACTGGACTGCAGTCGTGGACGATGCCCAGCCTGCGTTTGTGGTTCCAGAGCACCCCGAGACCGATGAAGACACCAAAAAGGGCAATTTATTGGCAGGGACCTCGGGAATGGCCCCTGTGTCTGGCACAGGCAACCAACTGCATGTTTTGCATGACCGGGAGGCCGAACAGCGTCAGTGAGATGGTCGGATCGTGCGGGCACGATGGATTATTGCTTGAGTGGTGACTGACAGTTAAGTTAAGGATTAATGAAAACTCGGATTCGAGAAATTTTTGAACGACTGTAGTTTGAAGGAAGATTCATTGTAAATTAGTTCCTGACGAGTTCGTGGAGTATGTTGTTCAGGAAAACCCAGCCCAAACTGAGAATCCTCAAGATAACCGGGAAAGTATACCCTTGTTTCTCAAGCGGCTTAAGCTTGGATAAGCCTTAGACTTCCATGAAGAAGTCAGAACCCTCGAACCCTTTTACACAGCCAATCTGAATGATCCTGAGTCAAAACTTAAGAAAAATAGATTTGATTCATGATCGAACACCCAAGTCTGGGTGTATCCTAGCTCTCCTCATTACTAAGATAAATCCCACCACTGACAGTTCATCTTCGACTCAAACACATCAAAGATCTCATCCATCAACAACACAAAATCTCATCGTTGCAACTTTTCTAAGCTACAGAACAAAATGAAATAAAATACAATAAATGAAACATCGAATGTCTGAATCTTCATCTGTACATCCTCCATACTGTCATACAGTGTTACGCAGCATGCATCATATCACCAAACAATCCCCATACTGCTTCACTCAGTGATATCTAAAGCTACGTGATACACGTATCAAGCTAGTTCAATTCTACTACTGTCCTGTTCCAGACCAATTATCAAAACGCTCATTTACCAACTTTCACATCCCTTTTGAGCTCCGATGGAGATCAAAACCAGCCGCCTAGAGAACCTCCTACGGCTTCCTGGAGCCGATCCTTCAGGAAGTATTATTTCCGATGT
Organism: Candidozyma chanthaburiensis; assembly: GCA_030579055.1. NCBI lineage: Eukaryota > Fungi > Ascomycota > Pichiomycetes > Serinales > Metschnikowiaceae > Candidozyma > Candidozyma chanthaburiensis. Next base: position 59,596 of record JAKUAA010000027.1, read on the forward strand.
GTCTGTACTTTCGTGTGGGTGCCTTGTGTCTGAGGCGCAGTTCGAAGCGGGCCCAAATAGCTGTCCAGTCTGTTTTCAGGAAGCTTCTCTCTTGAAGCCAATTGAACCATTACGAGAGCTCTACAGGCTTATCGAGTCAAGACAGCGAAAATCTCTGTCTCTGAAGCAAAGCCTACGGAAGTTGCTGGACCTGGCGCCGTCAGAAAGCATGGATTTGGTGGGCTTGTTCTGCAAACTAGCCAGAGAGGAGAATGGAGAAAAGCGTGAAGTGGCTATTCCCAGCTCTCCAGAAACTGAAATGAACCCATCGAGTGTACGAGTAGTTCCCAAGAAGCCTGAAGATGATTTCGAGTTTATGCTTCTGGGTTTGAATGAACAGGAAGAATACAACTACAGCAAGTGCTTCCCCTTCCACCGAAAACTTACGACTTTCCAAATTGCCAATAAGCTCAAGAAGCTCGCACTACGACCGTCTACGTCTCGCTATACCGGAACTTCCTTGAGCACGCGATACGATAAAGCTTCAGGAGAAGAAATCACCTCTTTTGTTTTAATCACGGAAAAGAGATGGGAACTTTATACGTACAGGGCAGTCCAGAACCGTCCTGCTCTTATAGCCTGTGGTAAGCTGACAGGAGAGTATTCTTACGAAACCTCTGAGTTCAAATATCCTTCTGATGCCGGGCTCATAGTCAAGAATGAATTCGGTGGAAAGGGGGCTCCTTCCGATACTGAGAGCGTGGGAGCGAAGTTGAAACTGTGGGTCCATCTTACATGTTCTCTCTCCAAACGCTTCATTGTGCTTGCAGGGACAAAAGGAGTGGTCCGGGTTCTCAACGCTGATCCACAGTATGGAGAGGTGGGAGCTCCGGTTTTCACGTTTTTGACGAACTTCCCCATTCGTTGCATCTCCATAGCCCCCAATGAAAACCTCATTGCCTGTGGAATCACGGCTCGGGAACGAGCCTCCAGAAAACTGCAGCCTTTTGTGATTCTCCACCAACTAGAGATGGATCAGCACATTGTGAAGAGCGTCCATCCGATCACAATCACAATTCCATATAGAGATCCGCTCAAAGTGATATCGTTCAATGCGTCGTCGACCCACCTTATATGCTCTACGGTTTACGAAATGCGCTACTTCATTATTCGCCTTAGAGCGACACCAACGAGTGTATGCAAAAAGCCGATGCTTATTTGGTCCGACATGAGGGTGGCGTCTCGGCAGAAGCTTGAAGAAATGATTGGCGACAGAAGCTATGATACGAACTTGGATGATGTGGTTATGGATAGTGAGGGGATCACGGATATTAAATTCGGACTTCCTGGCACCAACACCATCGCCATTACCACGTCCTCGTGGAACAACCGACCCTCTTTGCTTTATAGGCTTGAAGGGCCATCCATAGACACATTCGGTGAAAGCACGCCCAACTTCACCGATTCTTTGGAAGAAGAAATGGCTGACGATGGAAGCCACCAAATCACAGACTGCGACGTTGCACTTAAAGTACCCGAAATCGGATCGTCCATTTACCGCGTGGAATTTTCTCCTCGTGGCGACAGTATACTATTTTTGGACAAATCAGGCCGGCTTTTCGTTGTTTCTACACCCAATGCCAGAACTACAAGAACCCAGAAGAAAATTATCGTGATGATTGGCGAAGCAGCCAATGCCGTGAGACCTAATGAGGCAGCGTCAGCGCTGTACTCTTCTGATGGCGGAAAAGTCTACGTTGTTGATCGAAGAGGCCTCTTTCAGATTTTTGACTTCACTAAAGGTATACCTGGAGAGGATCCTGAGGTGATTAAATGCAAGATTGTGAGCGTGTAACTGTGGCGCCCAGCACCACCGGAGCCTTTGGTCAAAAAAACGTCAAATTGGAAACATGTTCACAGTTAAAAATATTTATTTATTTTTGATCAGGCGAAATCACGAATTTCGGAGATGCCACTTTGGAATTTCCGTCTGCAACCCAGGCCAGCTGCAGGACCATCACCACCACCCCATCATCTCGTTTTTTCCAATACAACCTCATCCACACTACTTTCACCATGCTGCCTCTTCCGCCACTTGCTGATGATGTTCTCGATTTCATCGGAAATACGCCCATGATCAAGCTTAACAAGATCCCTCAGTCCTACGGAATCAAAGCTAAGATTTACGCCAAGGTCGAGTTGTTCAACGCTGGAGGCTCCATTAAGGACAGAATCGCCAAGAACATGGTTTTGGAGGCCGAGAAGCAGGGCAGAATCAAGCCCGGCTACACCTTGATCGAGCCAACGTCGGGAAACACCGGTATCGGTTTGGCCCTCGTGGGTGCTGTTAGAGGTTACAGAACCATCATCACTTTGCCTGAGAAAATGTCCAATGAGAAGGTTTCCGTCTTGAAGGCCTTGGGCGCCGAGATCATCAGAACACCTACTGAGGCTGCCTGGGACTCTCCCGAGTCTCACATTGGTGTTGCTCAGAAGTTGGAGAAGGAGCTTCCTAATGCTGTCATTTTGGACCAGTACGGTAACGAAGCCAACCCTAAGGCGCACTACTTTGGCACTGGTTTCGAGATCTGGGAGCAGACCGAGGGTAAGTTGACCCACTTGGTGGCTGGTGCCGGCACTGGTGGTACCATTACCGGTATTTCGCAGTACTTGAAGGAGAAGAACCCCGATGTCAAGATCATTGCCGCAGATCCCAAGGGTTCTATTTTGGCGCAGCCCGAGACTTTGAACACCTCATCTGACGGTTACCTCGTGGAGGGTATCGGTTACGATTTCATTCCAGATGTGTTGAACAGAACCCGTGTGGACAGCTGGATCAAAACCGATGACGCCGAGTCGTTCAAATTGGCCAGAAGAATCATCAGAGAAGAAGGTATTCTTGTCGGTGGCTCTTCGGGTTCTGCTTTGCAGGCTGCCCTTGAAGTCGCCAAGGACTTGACTGAGGACGACATTGTTGTGGTGGTTTTCCCAGACTCCATCAGATCGTACTTGTCTAAGTTCGCCGACGACGAGTGGATGAAGATCAACGGTTTTGAGGTTGAAGAAACCAACGCCGCCGCTAACAAGACCGACGACTTCTTGCACAACAAGACCATCGCTGATCTTGTTTCTGGTAAGCCTCCTGTGGTCACTGTCACTTTGGCAGACACCGTGGGCAAGACATTCGAATTGCTTAAATCCAATGGTTTCGACCAGTTGCCCGTGTTGAGCTCGAGCGGCAAGTTGATTGGTCTCGTGACGTTGTCGAAAATCTTGAAGTCACTTTCAACCAAGAAGGTGCAGATGACAAACTCTATCCGCGGTATCTTCTTGGATTTCCGCAAGTTGGCGGACTTCGAAAAGTCCTTCAGCATTAGCAAGGAGTCCGGCTTCACCAAGAAATCGTATGAGCCTATCACCATGAGCACTCCCCTTGTGCTCTTGAACAAGTTCTTCGAGACACACTCCAACGCCATCATCACAGACGGTGAATTGAAACCCGTGCAGATCGTCACCAAGGTCGACTTGCTTTCGTTTTTGGCTAAAAACTCTTCCTACTAAACACTACTAGATACTCTTGGAGATTCTAAAATATAATACACAGCAATCCACTCTCTCATTTCCTGTTTCCTACGAGAACTTCCAACGATTACCGCAGTTCTCACAGGTGCAGAACGTCGTCAACGGCTCATCCGCCGACCTCGTTTGCATTTGGTAGTAGCTGACTCTCTTATGCTTGCACTTGCCACACGTGAATCTGTCTGTGACTGCTCTCTTTTCTGTGGCGCCCTGGGCGTCAAAGAGATTCTGCTTGTGTAACTTCTCCATTTCCTTTCTCAAGGTCTCGGGGGCCATTTCGTTGGGTGACATTTTGATAAACTTCTCTGGTTTCAACGAACCGCTCAACAAGTTTGCCCGCAAATCCGGGTTCTTCTTGTTCCGCAAATTCATCGTAAGTGTCCTCAACTTGTTTCTGTATCCATCGTTGACTTTGCTGTACTCCTCTGCGTAGACCTCCCTTTCTATCTTTACAGCGACGTTGACTATCGTCTTGGAGTCATCGTCACGTTCTATCGCTAACGCCGTGTACAAAGCACTGACCGAAGCATTCCGCGTGCTGTCATCATAAATAATGGTATCCACGCCGTCGGTCTTGGGGTTTCTAGGACCGTTATGGAACTTTCCTCCTGTGGAGCCGGGAGCTGGTTTAGCGGGCGCCGGAGCGGCACTAGCCTGGGCCTTTTTGGCATTCTTCTCGTTTTGAACAACCTCCTTCCACTTCTTGATCATCCGCTTGACCAACGTGCTGATCTCGCTGTTGCCATTGGATCTGTACTTGTTGACGGCTACTCCGACCTTTGTTTCTCTTAAGAGCTTCTCGGTGGGCTCGATTCCGTCATTCAAGATATTCAAAAGCTTCAATATCGTGGTGTCGTCACTCAGTTTTTCCAAGTTTGACACCGTCAGCTTGATCTCCTTCACGTCCATGCTGAAGAGTGTAGTTGGTATTTGAGTTTGTTAGCAATGGGCATCCGTGCACCAAGTCTAGGCCATGGCCTGTGAAGTTTTCAAAGTTTATAGAAAGATTTTGTGGGTGGGTTGAATAAGATAAGTTTTCATGAAATATAGCAGAGCTTCGCCTGTTTTGTGTGGGTGTGGTATTGCCGGCTTGGTTGGACATGCTGGTCAGGAATAGATACCAGGATAGGAAGAGATGCATTGAAGTGCAATAAATGACGTGAGGAATCAAGGAGGATTCTTGAGGTGCTTTGTTGAACTTCTTCAAATTGTATCTTCATGTGACCCAGCTTCTTGGATTTTTGGTCGTAGTGAAATGGTTGCAAATGAGGTATGAATACATGGAGGCTTAAAGAAGCGAGCATCAAGCATTCAAGGTTTTCCTTTTTCACAATTGTATTTTATTCCTAACTCTTATCATCGTTCTTCTGAGTTGAATTTGAGCTATTGAGGCATATGTTGGGGTATTTGGAGCGTTTTGGTGGAACACTTTCTCAGTATTGCGTTTGGTCGGATCGGTCGTATGACCAATTGCTCAATTGTTGAGCTCTTGTACAAAGCTTTAACTTTACACTGCACGCTATTTATAGTACAAAGTCTGATTTATGGGCACAGAGGGCTTGGCCTATAGCTCTAAATAAACTATGTCATGCTTTAATGCTGATCTCATGGATACCAGGTCGCATCAACCAAATCAGATAAGGCGAACTTCAAAAACGCCGTGACATTTGAGACATCTCCTTTGTTCAATGGTTCATTTGATATTTTGGGCCTCTCTGAGCTTTGTCTTCAAGTTTTGTATCTGGTGAGCTTCTCATGTACCCACATCAATATTGCAACTGAAGATTAATCCAACTAATCCTGACTTCTTCCCTTCAAAAAACCCTTCAATTGAGAGAAAGACTAGACTTAAGAATCTATGAAAAAAATATAACAGGATGGGTTATAGCAAAATTCAGTCAGACGCTCATCTACAATGCCAAACACTTATAGAATACTCCACTTACCAAATCTGAGAGACCCAAAAGTACCCTTTGGAAGCCCTCATTTACCAATATTTCACTTAAATAGCATCATGTCAACCCATTAACCGAGGCATCCATTACACTCTGGTGAAGACGGGTACCCATACACTAATGACTGCGAAACGAGAAGTGAACCTCCCTAGGTAACCCGACCATTTACCTAAAAAAAAACCAGTTCTAGACAAAATCTCAATTTCTTTCCTATCAAAAAACTCTCCTATCCCCCCAGATTAGCTCATCGGAAGCATTCCCAAAATTCTATCACACTCATTCCACCCTTCAATATTCCTGCGCACTCAGATATCAACTCAACTACACCTTTTCATGGAACACCAGTCCAAAACTGTCTTCATAGCCAGTATCCCCTTCGACTATGCCGAGGAACAGGTGCTGGAGATCGCCCGCTCCGTTGGTCCTGTTGTCGACATAAAACTTCTTTTCGACTCCTCCACAGGTAAATCCAAAGGAAACGCCTATGTTCGCTACGGCGACAGTGAAACGGCTCTTTCGGCTGTCCGTAACCTCAATAACATGAACGTGGGAAACAGGTACTTGAGATGTACTTTGGCGTCGGACGAGGACGCCTTGAATGAAGGCTTGGTGGGAAACACAGGCAAACTACCGCCTTTGCCTTTGGGAGTCCAGTTATTTCCGGGGCAAAACTCCCAGCAGGCCATTCTGGAGCTCTTGTCGAGATTGGACTCGCAAACAGCGGGCCGGATTTTGAGGGAGGCCAAGTCCATGAGCTTGGAGAACCCCGTGCTCATGAAGAAGCTTCTCGATCAGTGTCCACAGCTATCACACGCATTGGTGGAAACCAGCTTGATGATGAACTTGGCCAATAAAAACCTTATAGAGTTGTGCCTCAACAGGAGACAGCCCGATTTGGACCAGTTGACGACGGACCATGTGCATCTTTTGCGGTATGTGAATGGTTTGACAGACGAGGAGCTTGCCTCACTTGACGCCGACAAGAGGAAGATCGTGAAGGACATTCAGACTGAAATCGGCAAGGGCTCATATGGTGTGATTGAGGCCGATGCAACGGCATAGGATGTGAAGGGTACTATGGAGTGCCGAAATGGTAGAGCAATGAAAATTGGCTCGAGAAAAAATTGCAGGCTCACGGCCGATCTGTGTATATTATGTAAGTAGGAAATCCTTTGATGGACAAAAGATGTAGGTTCTTGTTGGTGCTGGTAGTTGAAGTGGATGGAATCTATACGCATCACTTGAAAGTGTGATTCTCGATGGCTCTTCTCTACTACATATATCTGAGACTAGAAAGGCTTCATCAGTCGTGCCTTTTCTGTTGTCTTCTGTTGTCATAGGAGCATCTCCTGCGGGGGTTAGAGAGGGTATTAGAGTAGAGTATTCTTAGCATAAGCATCAATGCCCGTACAAATTTAGGCCTTCCTCTCTCCTCTCTCATTTTTCCAAGAAGAAATTCAATCTAGTCTCTGTCTAATGATTTTTAATAATTTGCATTTGCTCATAAAAACTGAAACCCTCTAACTTTCACAGGTTATCTACCATCTGAGTAAATGGCTGCGAAATCACAAACCTCTACTAAGATGTTACCTCAACCTCACCAGAACACTCAGATTCCATTTTCTATGTCACTTAACCCTCTAAAGAGAATCTTCTGCAATTCTTCACCGTCTACTGCCGGCAAATCCCAAGAAACCTTCAGCTCTTCCCTTCTGTGCTCAGCACGACCATCACCATATCTCGCAGTTTCCAAAACTCCTCCAAATACACCTGCTATGATGAACAGAAGAGCCGGCACGCCACCACAGGGCAATCCGGGCTCGCTGACAATCCTCCATTTAAGTAACATCCCATTCGAATGGTCTGAGGACCAGCTCCAGGCGGTCGTCACCTCTCTGGCTAGCGTTTTAGACGTAAGACTCGGTTTCGATCATGTTGGAAAAAACAGGGGATACGCTTTTGTAGAATTCGAAAACCCACAAGAAGCACAAAAAGCCGTGGCTGCTCTTAGCCAGGCGAAGATCCATGTGCCTGACGGACGCCCCAGTAGGCGTCTCAGGTTCGAACTGTCGAAAGAAGGTTTCCGCACTGGAAACAACACCAACAAACACCCCCTCCCATTCATTCCGTCCAATATGCCTCCGTACTTTGAGCCAGCAGCAGCGTTGCCTTCCCGTCCTTCCACCGGCTTGCCTCCAGTCCCAGGAATGCCTCCAAGACCTTCTGGTTCTCACGGCTCGCCTGCTCCTCAATTGCCTCCAATTCCAGGTGCAAATGGTCATCAGTTTGCAGGAGCCCCAAACTTTCCTGGACCTCAGCTTCCAGAGCACCTCACAAGAGCCTCACAGACCCTTTCCACGCCTGCTCAGATGCCTCTACAGACTCCAGACAAGATCAACGAGACGCTAAGTCTGATTCCACCGGCACAGTTAATTGAGCTCATAGCGAACTTGAAGAACCTTCTCTCGGGCAATCAATCGGCCCGAGCGGCTGAAGTATTCCAGCTTTCACCAAATTTGGCTGCTGCTGCTGCCCAGGCTCTTTTACTTATGGGCTTCGTGGACGAGGAAGTCATTCTGGAGTCGATGAAGTCGGCTTCAAACACACCTCAGCCACCTCAGCCTGTACCAGCATACAACCAGCCGCAGCAGTACCAGCAGAACCACGGGCTTCCACCCCAGCCTTACAACTCCGGTGCTCCTAGTCTACCACAGGTTCCTCTACCACCACCGCCTCCTAAGCCACAATCTCAGTTTCCACAACAACAGCAGCAGCCCCCTACCAAATGGGGTAATCTTCCTTTGTCGACACAGATCAAACTTGGTGCTTTACCTCCAGACCAGGCAGACTTGGTTGCCCAGGTTTTGTCACTTCCGCAGGATCAGATCAGCTCCTTGCCCCCAGAGAAGCAAACCATGGTAGCTGGAATAAGGCTGCAGTACTTATAGAATGGCCAGTTTGAACTGACGGCCTACTGGCATGAAAGCGATGCTGAGAAGCCAGAATATGTCAAAAACAGCCTCGCCGGATCCATCTCATCAACAAGTCTGTTCTCACTAAGAGAGCATCAGCCTTTGCCTATGGTGCTACTTGCTGCGGCATGCCGTCACGGTTGATTCCATTTGCATGATTACCTACAGCGTACTATTGGATGGCTACATTATGGGCTAAAACTCCCTTTCCCTACAGCAATTTACTACCACATACGAGCTATGTGCTTCCTCACAGGTCCACGTCACTAGGAACGAAAGACTAAAGCAAAAGCAAGCAAATGCATATACCGTGATCCATCAACTAATCACATGTAGTCCAAGTATGGTATGCGTAGCACTCACTCAACCTCCAACCAAACAGCCGAAGTGTAATCTTCATCATCCTCCCAACTACGTCACCTCATATATCTTTAAAGGTAGACTCATCCTATCGTCTATCGCACTATATCCGCTGCTTGTGGTGTGATCTGAAGCCTAAGTGCGAATCTAATATCACCAACTACACCTACTTATCTGATCACTATGAATATTCCCGGTCTCCATGGATACACAGCAATTTTCGAGACCGACGAAAACGGAAATTTTCACTCGGCTAGCGGTGCTGTTCCAGGCTGGCTTCGAGACATGATCGAAAGAGCTTATGCTAACAGTGGGCTCAGAATGAACAGAAAGGTTGCGTCCCACGAGGCAATAGCCTCCCTAGAAGAGGTGCCTGCCGAACATCTAAAGGAGCTGTCTTGTCCTATTTGTTACGAAAAATACGAGGTGGAGCAGAACAAGAAGCAGAAGATGGATACCTCTCCGCAAGAAGAACTACATGCTTCTCCCCATGAAAACGCCTATGTGGAGCCGATCCTGAGCAGATTGAAGTTTAGAGATCCCTCTTTGTTCATGGCTGCGGACGCAGGCGCAGTCAATCCTCTCAGATTCCCCCAGCACAGTCTAAACGCTCATCAACCCGTGACCAACGAGGAAATGTTTCCAGCATTAAATGATTTCAAGAAACCGCTGAATAAGGAGATTCGGCATGTGGCAATGAAAATGCCAAACTGCCACCATGTGTTTGGCAAACTGTGCATCATTGAGTGGCTCAAGGGCAACGTCAGCTGTCCTCTTTGCCGTAAGGAAGTGGAAAGCGTAAGAGACAGCGACCCTATGGCGAAAAAGATGGAGGTGCTCCAGAACAATTGCAATTTCATTTTTGCCGCGGACCAAGACGTTGTGCTAAAACACATTCTCCGTCGTCTGACCAACGTTTTCGAGCCATACAGAAAACCATATAATCCAGCAGTGACGCCGCTTACAGATACAAGCGTACTGCAGCACTGGGCCACGCCGAGCTTGCCCGAAGAGTATGTTCCAGATCAGACGGAGGCGGCCGATCCACAGCTCATTATGGCCAGAAGATTTCCCCTTCTGAGTTTCCAGTCGACACCCAGACGCTCGTTCTTTAGTAGAGCCGAGCGGGAGTAGGCATGAAATTTTGGTAAGTGTAAGAGGAAGGAATGAGAAACGTGAAGAGAATTGGAGTGAGCGACGGAAGGAAGATTTCGAGAGTGAGATGTCGATGGTCTCGAACATTCTCGTCTTTGGACTGTCCGGCCAATTCCATTGTGCTCAACGTCTGAATTTCTGACTTCGCATCGTTGCATGGATATAGGTCGGTGGGTATATTTGGGCACAGCTTTTCCAAACAAGCACTGTTTGACGAAGAGCTCTTGGATTCTGCTAATCAAAGTGAGGCACTAAAGGATTCCGATGATTGCTGGTATCACCACCATTACAGCGGTTTATTCAGACTGGCAAATTCTACGGATATATCTACCCTGGAGAAATAGAGGATCTCTGTTATACCCAAAATCCGCCAACGCAAACGCACTCATCAACCTCAACCACCGAGCTCTGTTATCTTGGACTTCACAATGACCATTAGCACTGGCGTTGAAGCCCTATCATGGCAATGTTCTTCGGAGGGTTATCAAAAGTGGGTTTCAATCGAAGAGCAACAATCCAGGCAAAGATAAGCTCTTGGGCTTGGTAAGGCAACATTTCTAATTGTCATGTCCAGAATGGACCAGAATTGCCCTGCCCCTATGTTGGTGCGGCTAAAAGTGGGTTCGGATGAGCGTAAAGATTGCCTTGCCACTCAATCCACAGGAAAAAATAACCCACGTATTTGTTTTCTTCAAGCCATGACCTCGTTTAAAGAAAACCCGAATTTCTTTTGCAACCAAGCGAAAGCCCCACAAGAAGAGGCTTCTTTCCTGTATGAGAATCGGAGAACGGTTGGCGCTCCAATGAAAGCCGCGGGATCACGTGATACACATTGGAGCGTCTTCTCGGGCTTACACAACTGGCAAGTCTCATTGGAGAACGGGATTTTTTGATCTGCGTTTCTGGAACAGAGTCCTTATCGCCAAATCCACAGATTACAACAGCGTATCGACCAGGTCGGCTTCAGCTGGAACCCCAACTTCACACCATCAGTTACCATTCAAGAATGTCTCATACGCGGACTATCTTGAGCTACATCCATCAAAACAGCCCGAACAAGTTGTCTGTTTCGGAACCCAAGGGAGTTTCCCATAAAAGTAACGAAAATCAGCTAAAGCAACCTGTGGCCTTGGTTGAACGGACTAAAGAATTCAAGCCTCGAACACCCCTCTCCAGAAGAACCTTCTTCAATGATTGTACCGACAGCTCACTTAAGGAGTCCAAGAACTCGATTCGGGATTCGGTAAGGTACAGTGTGAAGGCTTACACCAGCGTGGAGGCCAATCTCTATCAGATGCGTCATCTACTAGCTGCCGATGATGCCAATCGCCAGGTGCATGTGGCTACCACGATGGTTCCAGAGCCGGAGGTCAGGCCCAATTTGCGCAATATGACGAGATCTCCGTCTATTTTAGTCAAAAAGGGCCACTCGGCTCGTGACCGGTTTGTGGACCAGTTACGGGAAATAATCTCGCAGTGTTTGCAGAGAAAGCTCGGCTTGAGCAATGACCAAATGCAAACTAGGTTGGTCAGGGAGGCGTTGACGTACTCCAACAACTTGTTTCTACAAGACATGAAGCTGGCGTCCACGGAGGAGCTTTGTCTGGAGTTTCTGAATTTGAAAGCAGCAGACGACGTGAGAGAGTCCTTCGATGACCTCCCTTGTGACTTTCTCGATAAATACGAGCTTCTAGCGCTAGATCACTTTGAAGACATGATTTTTGAAAGCACGACCAACTCGCTTGGATGGGCGCACGACAGTGCAACACTACACAATCCCAACTCATATCAACCGTTCAAGGATATTTGGACGCTTGATCCCCCCAACTTCGCTGAGTTTGAAGTGCACGCGTTTATCGAGGGCTTGCTGGAGACAAGCGAGCGCCAATTCTCCTTCAACTCATACAAGGAACTGTTCATGAATCGGTTTGGCGAGAGCGCCATCAAGATGAACATCCTCCGCTTCTACTACACGTACCGGCTGGAATTCTACTCGCAGCAGCGGGTTCGAAAGCAGCTACCGCAAGGTACGCTCAGCGAAATGCCCGAGTTTGATGCTCTTCTGAAGATGTTGGAGCAGTTTCAGGATCTGATCGAAGGAGAAGACCGGCTGAGGCCACGCAAGTCACTACGCTTTGCCGACGAAATGTGAGCCGTTTCTCTAAATTCGACACCGTACCTCCCAATTGCACACACTCATTTGATTGATCTTAGTCACTGGTTGATGTCTGCGCAGAAGTATTTGTCATGCACATACGCAGGCGAGAGTTTATAGAAAGAGCAGTAGCTCAAATACATCAACATATACACCATGGTGAAGACGGAAACGTCGCCGGACGATGAAGTCCGAAAAAGAAAAAGAAGAAATTTGGGCCAGTTTCCCTGTTCCCAGTGTTCCAAGGTCTTCACTCGTTCAGACCATTTGGCCAGGCACTACCTCAATCACCAACCCAAGGAAGTCTATGTGTGTGAAAAGATCGTCAGAACCCACCAGGGCGAGCTGCGGATGTGTGGCAAGACGTTCGTGAGGAAAGACCTCAAAGAGAGGCATTTGAAACGACACAAATTGATCGACGATCTGGGCGATTTCGACGATGAACTGGACACTCCAGTGAAAGAAGAGGAAGACACCCCACTGAAACAGGGCCAAAGCCCGTTAAGGCTGGTGCAAAGTGCTCCTGCTCCACCTGCCAATAACGAGCAAGTACCTCCGTCTCCCCAGGGCATGGGGTCCAATGAAATACCGCCGAATCAGCCCAGTCTTCCTCAACCACCAAACTCAGGTATGATGCCTCATCCACACATCCAGGGCCCGCAAATTGTGAATTTCTCGAATCATGGACAGCATATGATGGCTCCGGCTCTAGGGCCCGGCCAGGCAAACATTCAGGGCGTCGCTGGGGGTCCCAGTTTGCATCCCCAAATGGCTTCTCAGATTCCATTCCAGCCTCCACAAAACCTCCATCACCAGCAAGGCATGATCCACCAGATGCCCATACCGCATAATTCACCGCCACAAAGCTTGCCGTATGGAGTTGTGGACCCAACGGTGGATCCTCGAGGACCCATATCTCCAGAATACCGCACAAATCCAAATATTCCCCAGTCGCTGACTGATATTCTACTGTGGCTATTTACCGATCTGGACCCGCCGTTGCCGAAGGACATGATGGTGAACTCGCCTGACTACGTGCCCATGGAAATAAACCGCCCAATGGCCCCATCACAGACTGAGGTGGCTCCGATCCACTACAATGTGCCCGAGGCCATGATCAACATGAACCTCCAGGATTTGAATTTTTTTCTGAACAACGACAATCCGCTCGACGAGGTGTTTCTACGACCCCAGGAGGGTCCAATGGACCAGAGTATTCCTAAGGCGTGGAACTTGAGTTCAACCAATTCATCCACGCCAAACACAGCAGAAACACTTACACCACGGTCGGTGGGTGATTATTCTCCGGAATCCGTGCAGCTGGAGCTGGTCGAGTCTCGTGTGGCCCACCTAGCAGCGAAGAATGTGCCGAAAAACCGCCATTTTTTCGTGGACCCCGTTTTGATGGAACACTTGGCAAGCTGCTTGCCTGGAGTGAATCTCGAGTCGCTCAACAAAATTCTCAGGCCTTCTGCCCTGGATCCCTTGCCACACGATAGGTTGTCTTTCTACTTGTACGGCTACTGGGAGGTGTTCCACTCGCGGTTCCTGATTCTTCACAAACCGCTGTTCAACACCAAAACGGCGGAGCCTTTGCTTGTTCTTGCCATGATCATAGTCGGCTGTCTGTACTGCAGCACGACGGAAATGTACCTGTCTCGTGGGAGACATTGTCCAGAGTACAAGCTCTGCAAGCTTATAGCCACACCACTACGGTTTACCTTGTTCCAGCACGAGGACTTCAGGTCGCCTGTGAAGGTTTGGATTCTTCAAACTCTCAATCTTTTGGAGTGGGTCGAAAAAAATTACTTGGAAAGACTGATGCACGAAAGAGCACACATTCACCATGGAACCACCGTGCAACTTCTCCGGCGCTCGCCTTTCCTCGGGGGAAACCCCACAGTTGCCAATAGAGAGCCCACGTCAGCAAGCGAAAATAACACCAGCGCTGGTGAAGAAGATGTCGAGGATTTAGATGAGGCCGCACGGTCCGACCAGGCCTTGTTCCATAAATGGGTGGAGTCCGAATCAATGAAAAGAGTGACGTTCATGACATTTTACTTGGACGTGATGGACTATATCAAGTTTCGGCACAACCCACAGATTCCGTTCTACCAGCTCCAGCTTTTAAATCTTCCTTGCGACGAGGAAGCGCTCTGGGCGTCTCACGAAATCAACGGGTCTTTTAAGAAGACCATAAAACGCCAGAGGAAAATCCAAAAGGCGACGGGCGCAAGAGCCCTCAAAAACCAAAATGGCATTAAACCAGGCATGAACTTCCTTGGTGCTTTAAAACGAGTAATGAAACACTCCAAGACACAATCGAAGATCTCACTCTTTACCAAGCACATTTTGTTCGGCGGCATCATCTCCATCATGCATCTTATGCAACAAACGGAATTGCAGAGCAGCTTTTCCCAGATCATGGCGCTGGAACGCTACGTCAAGAACAGAAACCAGAAATGGAAGGAGATTATTACCACGGTCATTGACGACTTTGACCACGAGATCTACGGATCAACCAGCGGTTCTACAAAAGATTCTTTTTTCAATGTTTCCCGCTGGCAGTGCACATTTCCCATGTACCATTTGGCCCAGATTATTGGCATGTCTGATATAAACCACTACGACATTGCCATTTTTGGTGGTTCCCCAGCGAACATGAGCGTTGATGCTACAAGCAAGGACCTCCTGATAGTGCAGAAGAAGCTCAATTCCATGTGGATGAGGTCGCTTCCGGCCATGAAGAAGAATGTCGGCGATCTTATCAACTACAAGTGCGTGATCCATTGCTACTGGCTTCTTTGGGGAGTGATACTCACGCCTTTGGGCAAGGACTGCCAGCCAGCATATCCCTTAGCCTATGACTGGAGAGTGGACCACGATATCCACGACTCACTCTACGCTATCAGCGTCGCGACGTTGGTCTTGTGGTGCTACTGCTTTTCAGTGTATGGAGCAGAGTCTACAAAATACGCCGACCACGGCCAATCACTTTCATTGACGGATACACGGAACTACGAGAAAATCGCTGAGTATGCTGTTGAGGAAGGTCACCAGTACCTCTTCCGGGTGCGCCAGGAGTTCAGCAACAAGATCAAGGCCCAAGGGCTCGGACCTGAATCGCTTCTTCACAGCACTCACCGCATGGGAGAAGTGCCTCCCAGCAAAATAGTCGACCGGTACAGTGAGATCTTGCCCACCATCAGCAACAAGCAGAATATCCTGGGGCTCTGCTTTTTGGTGGGCACCAAGTTATTGCACAGCCAGTGGCTGGTGCTCCGGGAGAACGCCAAATTGATTATCAATTGCGGCCTTCGCTCGGCGGGCAAAACGGAGGTGTGCTGCCCCGACCTCTTTGTTGACGACTTTGTCGACTGATGATTAACGAATATATGATGTAATTACACCAACAACACTGCGTTCACGCAGCCATCTCTATCGGGCTCGTTGGTCACCTGGGCGTACTTACCCCAGACAACCTTGCCGCCGGCGGTGACCAACCCCAACTCAGAAACATTCACCTCGATGATGGTTCCTTTGGTGAGAACACCAAGTTGGGTGTACATGGGCGACTGGGGGTTTTTCTTGACGCCCAAGATGGGCAAGAAGACGGTGACGCCGAGTTCGGGATGCGTCACGTTAGCCTTCTTTTGTCTCAAAGCGGATGGACGGATGATACGCTCCATCTTGACCGGTCTTCTGGTGAAACCCTCTCCCACAAAAGTGTGTTTGGTGATCATACGTTTCCACAGCTTCAGCTTGGATTTACCTGTCTTGATCACCTTAAACATCTCCTCCTCAGAAATACCCTTCACCTTGGGAAGCGGCACCGAGTACTTGTCTGCTTTCTCCAAACGCTTCTGCTTAATAGAAGACGAGATGGCTTTGGCCAGATTGTCCGTTTGACGATCCAACAAGTAAGCTGGAAGCGCCTCGCCTTCGTCGACCTTCGGCGTCGAGGGGCCCTTGACCTTGGCCTCCTGGTGGGCCTTGATCTTCTTCTTCATGGCAACCTTCTCAGCATAACGCTTCTTATTATACTGCTTGGCTCTCCAGCCCTTGAGGTTCTGGGCGTCCTGAGCAACCTTGTGGCCCTCACGTGCCTCTCTCTTTCTCTTACGCTCCTCATAGTCTAGCCTGCGGCCATGCTGCTTGATATGCTGCTCGATGTACTCGTTCTGAGGCATTTGTGTGAAGAAGAGTGGGTTGAAAATCGCATCTCATCGGGTCTATGTGTATGTGGACACCCGTACACCACGCTATAGGGGGCACTGTTTCCAGGGATTTTGGTCGAAATTTGGTTTGGAAATGGGGGCTGGGGTGAAAGTGGTTTTTCTGTCTTGTAGATTTCTTATTTTTGCATTTTTTGGGGTCTGTGGTGAGGTGCTGCTTGGTTGGATGTGCGATGAGATGGGTTTTAATGATAGGTAGTATAGGTTGAGGATTATAGGGGGTTGGAATTTTTTTAATGGGGCAAATCCCTTATGATCCATTTCGCTGACATTTCAACTTGTGCAAGCCAGTTTGCAAAGCTCACCCAATTGTAATCAGAGTTGACGCATCGTATCAGCATCCCCAGTAGTTCATGAATTCAAACCAGTCATCCAGTGAAGAGCCATCTTCAATTGTCATTTTGCTTGGAATTCTCCAAATTGTTTTATGATAGCTAAATTCAAAAAGAATATTGGTCGTCTACGTGACTGAGTCTCCGTGTCAGCTTGAAGGGCCTGGGATCAGCATCCTTCACCCTACATATCTTAAGAAGACCAACAACAACTCACCAAAACAAAATAAATAACTTCAGGTCTCGATCAAAATCCTAAAAAGGTTTTAATTCATCCTCCTCTTCACATTTCTCATCCCCAAAACCCATCTATCCTACAACCCATCGCTCCTGTATCTCATCGCATCAACTACCACTCTTCATCATGTCTTCAGTAAACGAGCTCCTTAAGGGCATCGTGGCATCGCTAGAGCAAACCGAATCTGCTGTTCATGAAGTTGACGAAAAATACACCGTTCATGAAAAAGAATACATCCCCACGATGATCCAGGATCTCGTGGAAAAATCGTCCTCATCGCTCGAGGGCATGTCGCTTCTTTCGTTGAAAAACGAAGCCTTGCTCTCGTATGTGAACTCGTTGGTGCTTGTGCTTTTGACTCACTTGGAAAGGCTTCGACTGGACGCCAAGGAGGAGAAAGTGGGGGCTGCTAAACGCAAAGCTGTGGAGAGTTCAGTGCAACAGAGAGTGTGCTTGGAAAAAGGTATCAAGCCGTTGGAAAAGAAGTTGACCTACCAGCTCGATAAGATGGTCCGGCTGTTCCACAAAATGGAGGAGGACAATGCCCGAATGGAGGAGAAGGTGGCCGAGGCTGCTGAAAACAGCGAGGAAGAAGCTGACTCCGAAAGTGAGGCAGAACAGGATTCTGACGACTCAGAGGAGGACGAGGACGCTCTTCTGTATAGACCCGATGCATCAGCACTCAAGAAAATGGCCAAGTCGTCGTTGGAGAAAGGAAAAAGTGAATCCGACGGGAAATACAGACCACCCAAGATCTCAGCTGCTGCTATGCCTACGAGAAACTTTGACGACCGTGCCATTTCCGCCAAATCAAAGAGAAAATTGCAAAGTATGGAGGAGTATCTCAGAGAGTCGTCGGACTTGCCCCAGGCCGAGGCATCCATCGGTTCATCTATTTTGGGCCATGGTAGAGGTGGCGTGAAAACAAATAGGGACAGCCAGAAGGAGAGAGAGATCCAGCGGTACGAGGAGGCCAATTTCACAAGATTGCCGTCCACAGCTACCAAAAAGACACACAGACAGAAGATGGCTGAAAGAGCCAATACTTTTGCTGGTGAAGACTGGTCCATGTTTAACAACAGAAGATCGCTCAAAGAGGGCACATCAAGAAAAAGAAAGGCGGGCACTGCTTGGGACAGAGCCAAGAAGTCACGCCGTTAGGGAGTATAGAAGCACATGTACTGCAAAGGTAGGTATAAAACAAGCTAACTTAACATGGTGTAGTTCTCAAACAGGATGGGCGGCTTCTCCCGGGTAAATGCTTTGACGACTTTTCAAACTTTGTCGAGAGTTTGTCTGGATGCCTCGAAGCCACTTAGATGATATATCACTTCTTCAAGAAATCCATATTTCCAGGGTACGAGTATTTCTGCTGGTGGATGAAGCCTTGAGGATCAGCACCAGAATTCAGAGGAAGCATTGTAGAATACTGTAACAGATTTCTCAAGTCGTCGTGGCCTCCGTCAGAGCGTAAACCATACAGCCCGTTGAACAGAGACCCTGCTCCGGACACGAGTCCCGGATTAGCCATGGTGTAGCCCACATTTCTCATGGAATCGTTAGACATAAACTTGGATATTGAGGGGTTGCCATTATTGTATGATACATTGGATTGATCAATCGGGGCCAGAGCTGGAGCCGATATATGCAAGTTTGCTAACAGCGCCGTGGCTGAAAGGCTTGTGTCGACAAAGGAGTCAAATGAGTTCTCAGAATCTCTTGGAACCGGGGAAGGACCAAGGCTCCGGTTCACTGCGTAGCTGTCGTAGTATTGATGCTGGTGGGGTTGACGATGTCTTTGATATCCGTCATAGCCCCTGTGGTAGCCCATTCCATTGTTCATAGGCATGCTGTTATTTTGGATATGATAAGGGTTCATGGGACCCCGGCCATGGTAAAACTCGCCATTTGCATTCATATTCTGGTTCGAAATGACGTGGGCAGGGGAAGTAAGCATACTGCCCAGATTCACCAGCTGCAGTCTACGACCTGACGCCTTGACCCCATTCAAAATAATGTTGATTTTCAGCTGGATCCGCTTGCCAAAAGACGAGACAATCTTACAGTTCTGAAACCATTGTTTGATGATCTGGATCTGCAACGAGTCCGAACGGAGTGTGTAATTTGGGGGAAGTAGCTGTTGCAATGAAGGCACGACTACTCTATCATTCCCCTGGTAGTAGTTGACATTGTGGTTGATCAAAATGTCGATCAAGGTTTGTATAACGTAGTTGCCGTATGGATCGTTGATAAGCTTGTTGAGATCAGTGTTGAAGATAGCGCCGATCACAGAGAATTTCAAGTCGGTGAACTGGCGCAGTTTAGGTTCGTTGTAGTAGCAGTTCTTCATAAGCTTTTCAACCACGTTAGACGAAAACTTCAAGTTGCACAAGTCGTTGATACCGTACTTGAGGAAGTTGTTAAAAAGAGCCAAGTTGACGTCCACAGAGTCGATAGACACAAGGTACTGTAATACGTAGTTTCCAAACTGATCGTTGATCAACACCACAAACACATTATACTGCAAGATCTTCTCGGAAAATGCAGAGAGTTGGGATGGGTTGACGTGATTCAAGCACTTCTGGAGCACACAGCAGCCGTGTTTGTGGGTAGCCACAACCAAGATATCCTCAATTATGGAAGAGTAAATGAACTGGCAGTTGTCGGGAGGATATTTGTTCAAGATCTTCTGGATGACATGGTTGCCGTTCAAGTCCTTGATCAACTCAATGATGTAAGGCTTCAAACCCTTCATCAAGAGTGCCAATTGGTGGCCATTGGACATGTGGTCGATGACTTTCTGCAACGCCCGTGTTCCATGCTGGTTGATAGACACCAGGAACAAGTTATTGTGCAAAGTCTCCAACATGAGGTCAAGGTCTGCCTCAGAGCAATAATCAACTAGTCTCTGGACCAAGTAGTTGCCAAAGGGGTCGATGATAAGCTCATACAACAGCGGGGCGACTTCCTTGAAGATGATATCGAAATTGGCGACTCTAGCCTGGCGACTAGGGACGACGTTTTCGTCTATCCGTTTCTGAAGGAAGCGACATCCGTACTGGTCCTTCGCCAAGCGCAAGATCTGGCTCCGTAACTGCAGCAAGGGCGCCTTCAGCACCAGGGCCAAGTAGTCCTTGTCGATTTTCAAAGGAGCCGAGTTTTTGGTTTCAAGGCTGAAACTAGGCAACGACAACTGGCCATTGAGGCGTTGCTGGTCCCAGAGTTTAGAGTTTGTGGTTGCAGATGGGGGCGTGGTGGGCTCGACGATGGAGGAGATGGAGTTGATCAGGAGATTGTGGGAGTGTTCTTTAGGAGACACCATGATCAGCTAGAGTGATATCTGGTGATTCAGGGGAGATTGGCGTGGTAGAAGACGTAGTGGCTTTCCAAAAGGCTTCTACTCTCCGAAAAACCTCAAAACGGTTTCAGTGGTGGTTCCGGGCGACTGTTCAGGATGAGAAGTCGTTTAGGCGGCAGAAAGCCAAAAGTTGGAAATTCCAAGAAAGACCAACAAGCCCGAGAATGAAAAGCCAGGAAATCTGAGCTGAGCCAAGAAGGTTTCAGAGGGCGCTGGGAGCTGGGGCAGATTCAGTGAGTCGCCTCTGGTGAACCGAGGAAACGGGCTGGAGAATCAGGTAAAAGGGGCCGTAAAAGCGAGATCAAACAGCTTAGTAGGGAAAGCTCGCCACGAAAAGCAGAATTCTAAAGGAAGGAGCTGCAAAAAATAGGCGTACTGGGTAACGCCGGAAAGAGTGTCTGGTTTGCTTCGTGGAAGCCCTGATCCAGCCTGTATGGGCCAGAGACATCCAGCCCAAGCACAAGACACCGACATTGTGAAGGGGGCCACGACACGCCGCGCACCCGGGTCTATGTAGGGCGATTTGAATTAAAAAATTGGATTTTGGCTGCAACCGACGGGGGGCACGTTTGGGGAGCTCCATGGTGGAAAATTGGGTTTTGCAAGGGCGGTCCTTTGGCGACGGAAAACGGATTTTGTTCAAAGGCCAGCCAATGATGTGCCTGCTCTTCAACGGGAACATTCACATTTTCATCGTTTTTTTGGTTTTGCACTCCTCCCGGCTTCACCCCATCCTCGTCTGAAACGATTCTGGACCGTGCGACATCGCCTATACACAAATACTAGCAAACCTACGCCCCGTGCTGATTGGCCCTCTGTGTTTTGAGTTTGCGCCATAAGGGATCAGTAGATGTATTGATAAGCGTGGCACTGGTAGAAGGTTTGGCGGTGATTTTGTGATGGACGATCTTGGATTTGGGAAGGGTGGCGGAAGAGTCATGGACTGGTGATGTCAAGGATCTCGGAGTCGTGGTTTCGGAGATCGGAAATTCGGCTTTTGGGTGTTCGAATTTGGTGCATTCAAGCTTTTCGTACTCCCCTTGTAAAATCTATCTTTCGAGCGGCTAATTTTGTTGGGCTCCTTTGCAGCCATTCGTGCAAAGAAACGCTCCAAATGCGGAAGTATACGAGAGCTGATCCGAAATATAGCCTTCGTGACAAAGTAGTGCCTGGAAGCGGAGGAGATGAATCTTTTGAGTCCCGGCTGCATTTTGGAGGGATTCTCAATACTGCTTCCACAATCACACATCCTCTTCGCATTCTAACCACGTCCTCTCGAATTCACCTCGAATTCCCCATTAAATCACTTTCCTCTCTCCCTCGAGAAGAACTGTCCTCGAGCGACATACTGATTCATTATCTCCTCAAAGAAGATGAACTCACCCGGCGGTGACGCCAAAGCACTGGCCAAACGTCGCCTCGTGCGCTCCTCCTGTTTTCGTTTGATTTCTGCCTTCTGCTCTTCCTGCTCTTGTGTTCCTGGAAAGCTGCCAATCATGAACCCTGGAGGGGACAGGTACTTATCCATTAACTGGGACCGGCTCAACTCCTCATCGCCTTTCTCCTCGCTATCCCAAACAGGTCCGTTGGATTTGGCACCTTTGCCCGCCTGGACAAAGAAGTTTTTCATGTTCTTTTCTTGAGCTTTGGTCATAACTCGAAACTCACCTAACTTGGGTCTTTGCCATTGTCCGTTGGGCCTAAAATCATCCGGGGCCCACGGTTTCTCGGTGATAGGGTTTTTGGTAAGATCCACCTTGAACTTGCGGTCATCAAGTCGCATCCGGTAGTATTTTCGTAGAAACCCTACCCGCTGGAGAGAGGTGTAATGCAGTGGTACTCCCACAGTCTCATCAAGAGTTTCAAACTCGTCTTCTGAATCTGCAACAACTCGACCATCCTCTTCGACGAAAAAACTCTGCTTTTCTTCCTCCTTTGGCGGTTCCAATTCGTCTATATCTTTAATCGGCGACGAGTTCTTTTGGGGCAGTTCACTATTCGAATATTGAGTAGGTAAACGGTTGAACTGGGAGCTTGTCATGTTTTTGCTGGAGTCCTGCGAAGCACCTTTGATGGGACTGGAAAGAATCAAAACTTGGTCATCGTTCTGACCAGTTTTGGGTTTCTTTCTTCGGGGTGATATGTACTGAAGGTTTGGAATGGAACCTTCAGACTTGGAAGGACGCGCATTTGGAAGGTTGTTTTGTTCATGAGCGGCAATTCGCTTCTTGAGCTGTTTGTTTTCAGTCGTTAGATCTCGGACTTTGTCCTTTAGTTCACGTAGTTTCTGGTTGAACTCGTTGATAAGCAGTGCACGAAATTGTTCGAAATTGGACCCAAGGTTTCGCACTTCGGCTAATGCTGATATTCGCTTGAGCTCATCGTGAATGTTTGCGATGGCTGACTTGATCTGTTGATCGGGATCCATCGGGATATGTTGAAAAGTTTCACGGTTAGGATGAATGGATTCTTTGTTGATATAATACTGCAGATAACGACGCGATGGGTCCTGTGACGCGTCAAGTGGCTGCAAATCCCGATAAGACAGGTGCGAGATGTGGAGTGCAGACAGCGCGGACTCTGCATGGCATCGGCACCGTTTTACCATAATAGGACAGTTGAGTTATTCTCCATACAGGACGCTGAGGGGCACCATATGTACGACCAGAGATTCTTAAGGGGAGTTTGACCTGAGTGCTTATCGGTAAATAAGTGCTTGGATTCTGGGATGGTGGTATTGGGCTTAAAGCCAATTGGATGGTTGTTGTTCTGTGAGGCTATCGATTGCAATTCAAGAGTCGAATATTGAAAGTAAGTGGCACCTAACATTGTGGTCAGAATGCAAAAATGGGGGCGACTTCACTTCAAAAGGATTAACTCGTCGTCCTTGTTGCAAGTTTTTCAAGTCACATTCTCTCGCCAGGTTGCTTTGCAGTCGCCTTTTGATATCCAAAATAGGCATTTTGTTGACGGAACAATATGGCCAAGATGAGATCAAATTTGATCGAGGAGCAGCCAAATCCTCGAAGCAAGAGTCTTTGAAGCAGTAGGATAATGAGCAGGAGGTAATGCTTTCCACATCGCAAGAGGTTTGGAACATTTTAGCCTGTTCGTGAGGGCCAGTCTATTCATCAATCCCAATACCATTCCTGTCGCTGTTTGGCAATCTAAATATTTAATCTTTTAGAGGCGCTTCTGGCTAGTTGGATTGTCCCGTTGGTAGATACTATAACAAGAAGTCTACAGCAAATCCCCTGAATCCAACATCAGCCAATGCGGACCGAGTAGTGGAAATGTATCATCAATCTGGCGTTCCTTGATGATGCTTTTCACAAATCTTTTTATAACAAACGAACAACATTCAAAAAAGGAATGGATCACATAAAGGCAAGTGGAAATGATGCACTAGTTGAGAGGGCTAGGTCTTGCGATAATTTGGTGAAGAGCAGAAGAGCAGCACGACATAAAGCAACGAGATGAGACTTCAATTACAACATGTTATGGACTTTTTATTAGAAATGAAAAATCTACAGACATTTGCCCACGGCCTTCTCTCTCCATCTCCTTGTGCATGTGCCGCATTTCATCACCTTTCGCTCGACCCTTAGCCCGAGACAGTGATATTTTCTGATTATTTCAATATACTGAAAGATCAGCCTCCCGTCCTTCTCTTTCGACTCCACTTTATCAATTTCCACACTTGCTCTTCACCATTTTGCAACCATGGTTTGTGTGTCCTGCACACAACCCACACTCTGTAAAGAAAAAAACTCCTCTGTAACAACAACACATCCAAACCCACCAGTTTCTTCCCAATTCTCATGTTTGGTGCAGCCGCTAAACCAGCACTGAGCTCTTTCAGCTTCGGCTCCCTGCAGCCCTCGTCAGGCCTTGGTGCGGCCAATAATACAAATTCTGGAGGCCTCTTTGGCCAGCAACAGAAACCACAAGGTCAAGGCCTATTAGGCTCGGGAACGCAGAATACATCCTCTGGAGGACTTTTCGGCGGTCAGAGCAACACGCAAAATACGGGATCGACTGGGTTCGGCGCTTCCAATACGACTTCAGGTGGTCTTTTTGGGCTGGGTAATCAGGCCAGCGGTAATACGACTTCAGGTGGTCTTTTCGGCCTGAAGCCGGCCACTGGACAAGGTTTCGGTGCTAGCTCGTCAAGTGGCGGTCTTTTTGGACAAAAACCAGCCTCGAGTGGAGCGACCGGTGGGGGTCTTTTTGGAAGCTCGAATCAGCAAGGACAGCAAAACCAACAGAATCAGCAAAGCGGAGGCTTGTTTGGGTCCAGTAATACGTCAAATAATCAGGCATCTGGTGGCCTCTTTGGCTCCAAACCTGCCGCGCCATCAGGCGGTCTTTTTGGATCCAGTCAGTCTAACACTGCTCAAAAACCGCTTTTCGGCGGTTCCAATACTTCCACAGGCGGTGGTCCTTTTGGGCTGTCGTCGAACAATAATGCAACATCTGGATCAGGCCTCTTTGGTGGCTCCAGCAACACCACTGGTGGCCTCTTTGGCTCTTCTTCGAACACTAATACTGGAGGAGGTCTTTTTGGTGGCCAGCAGCAACAGCAAAACCAACAGCAACAGCAGCAGCAGCAAAACCAACAGGCTACTCAGTTGACGGCCATGACCAGATTCGGCGATCTCCCGCCTGAAATCAAAAAAGAGTTGCAAGAATTCGACCAATACATCAGCACTCAGCATCTCATAGCAACGACTCTCAACAGCGATCTCCCCAAGCACAACCAGCTCGTTAAGTCAATCGACTCTGATGTGAGCTACATGCATAACAAGATATCAACTATTAAACAGGCATTGAAGGGTGACAGCAACCAGTTGAAAGCCTTGAAATCTGTGAACGATGAGCTCACAGAAGACATAGGCAACATCATGCAACTAATAATTCAGCTTTCTACCCCAGGCACGAAGTTGTCTTCTTCCTTCCAGTTGAATGAGTTTTTTGTTAAGAAGATTAAGCATTACAAGGAGGTCATGACTAGCTACGAGAATGTGATCAAGGAAGCAGAAGATGCTATTCGTGGCTTACAAAGCTCATGTAATGACACTATCGGTAGCATTTACGATGTGGTGGAGGTTGTGAAAAGCCAATACAATGTGTTCATGGAGCTTTGTGAGACACTTGCGCAGGTCCACAACGAGGTCACCCATTTAAAACGTTAAGGGGGCTTATTCTTTGATGGACGATTGGCTGAACGGTCGTTGAGGGCGAGGTCAGTGTGCAGCAAGTTCAATGCTTATAGACTCCGATTTGAGGCTGTAACAAACAGCCTCCTGATCACTAGCTCCAAGGGAGCAAAAGCTTCTTACAGCTTTCTAGAAGAGTAGAGAAGGAAGAATTGAGCTCCTTTCCGCAAAAAAAGATTCCCGAATTATCCGGTGGACTGCCACCGGGTGAATGTATTATATCTCATCGTGATAATCCTGCGTAGACACTCATCACAACTCCAAGCTCGTCATGTCCAGAGCCGACTATCTCTCCAAATATCTCTCCGCCGGGCCGGAAAAAAAATCGAAAAAGTCAAAGCTGAAACCCACACCTGTGGTTGTTCAGCAGCCTGAGCTACAATCAGCGCAGGACCTCGAACATACCAAACCAGACTCCGATGATGAAGGTACTCCAGCTTTTACGCTGGATAAGCCAATAAAAGAGAACAAGGGATTTCGGCGTATTGATACTGGAGAGACCGTCAAGTCCGCTTCGCCAAGTATAAATGAGGAATCCTCGGATAATAAGGCTAAGGAAGAGAATATGGCTTCAACTGTTTACAGAGATGCCTCAGGCCGGATCGTTGATCTAGAAAAAAGAGCCACAGAGCTCAAGGCTGAAAAGGATGCTGCAGAAGCAGAAGCTATCGAAAAGCAGCAGCGGGTGAACCAGTCTGAAGCGGGTAGACTTCGAGAAGCTCAAATACAAGAAAAGCTCACCAAAGCGACTCGTTTCGATGTTTCGGTCAACGATGCCGACTACATTGCTCACATGACTCTGAAAACGCGTTTTGACGATCCTTTAGCACCCACTGGCGAGAACGTGATGGCTGGTTCCATCCGTCCATCTTACAACAAAGGCATGAATCCTAGCAACCGGTTCAAGATACAAGCGGGATGGTTTTGGGACGGTGTTGATCGATCAAACGGATTTGAAGAGAAACTTCTAGAGAAACGTAATGCTGACCATGTCAGCAAGGTTGTTGCCAGAGCATCTGCCGAGTCGTATACTGAGTATGATTATGATTAGTGGGGGCGCTTGATTGGAGTCAGAGGCGATAGTTGGGCATTCCAGTGACCCGTCTGAACATTCCAGGCGTGAATTGAACGAAAGCGCTGCTATTTCAGGTAACTGCTTGATTCGTCCTGTGACAATATTGGTCACACTACGGTCAACGATATCTCTCGAAATCAAGTGGAACTGGAGATGTCAAATTTTTCAGAGATCTAGAAACACCATCCGGATTTGATAGTATTGAAAGAGGACATTATTAATGGCTCTTTCGCAGCCATTTGAAGACCCAAGCCTGGGTTCCTGGAGCGATTGGAAACAGACCACCAATAACCAATAGCGGAAAATGACTAGAGAATCAATTTGAATCAACACTGCGGAGACAAGCTTCCCGTACAGAAACAACCGCCTGCTTTTCTTGGTTTGCTTCCATCAGTGCATTCATTCAATGAGACTGGCTGCACTGATTAAAGAAATAAGCAGACCCCTTTATCCCTTTTCGAACCTTCATGGACCCGAAACACGAACTGGTGGTTAAAAAAAATCATTTCTTGGTGAGATATTGATTAACCATCCATTGACCCTAGTATTTTCCTGTACATTAGCCCATCAGAGAATGAGAATTGGTCATTAGCTCTTTGCTTCTTTGAACAACTTTGCTATTCTGATCAACAAAAACAGAAAAACGTAACACTGTTGCGATCCATCAACCCAACCCGCCACCAGTTAGTTTCTCAAAAGGTGATATCTCCTTCCCCGAATAAGATCTACCGATTTGTGCGGGCCTGCACGGAAGCGATGGATCATCTCTACCTTTCCATCAGGATTTCATGTCCAACCACCAGGCTCCACCAATTCCTGGGTTTTTCTTCGACGAAGAGCGAGGACGCTACTTTGCTATCACCAGTGGAGAAAATCGGTTCAACAAAAGGTACACAAACAATGCAATTCAGTCATATGATCGCCGAAAGCGGCAGGATCGAAAAAACAAAGAACAGGAGAAAATTCTAAAGGACAACGTACCTTTAGCACTCAATCGTAAAATGACTAGTCCAGTGAATGATCCATTGGGGATTGATTTAGCCCTGCGTCTTGGCCATAGCCCATTTTCCTATCTTCCAGAAATCACGACCAGACTCAAGAATATGAAGTACGACGGCAAGGTGGATTTCGCTATTCATCCGTTTGGGTTTGGACTGAAACATCTTGAGAATGAAGTCGTGTTTTATCGGCCATCGACCAAGGGTATCGGAACAACTTTCCTCCCTCTAGATCTGGAACCTCTTTCCACGAGATCCAGCACCGGTGTACACGAAGGTGTAACTTTCCAGGGGATGAAAGCCGGTTCGAAAGACTATCTATTTTTTGACGGCTTCCCTGTTCCACTTCAGGGTGTGAACCAGTATGGGCGTTGCGTTGAAATCAACTTCGATGCACTAAGGGAGATAGAGGTACTAGATCAATACGATGACCCCGAGAATTTTGTTCTTTGCAGCTACATTGTATCTGCAGAATACGTCTACCTTTTGACACCCACAGATTTAGTCTTACTCCTGCTTGACGCATTTGAGGACGACCAGGCACCTGCTCTGAAAATTGAAATGCCGTCTATACTTGGGGCCCCTCAAGATCCAATAATAGATGAGAGCGGTTTATCATTTGTGCGTTCCTTCCACTTGGTTCTTTGGAATAATGGTGACTGGAGATGTTGGAATGCGGAAACAGACATTTACCGTCATTTCAAATACACTCGGGTTGAGGGCGACACCATGTTCACCACTTGCGCTCTCATCACGAATGAAGGCATCAAGTTGCGAGAGGGGATGGAGATCAAGGGTAAATCATGGCAATGGCTTGATGAAGGTACCGTGGTTGGAAGGCAGGAACACAATAACCCGAAACCTATCTCGTTCTTGCACAAATCGGTTTTGGTTTGCGAAGAAGATAAGGGTAGTTTTGTGGCCATTGACCTCCAGCGGAAGCAGGTGGAGCGTTTCAAGTCTCCTGTCATCGAGGAACTCAATCTCTCTGAGCCTGAGTTCACTGTCTTTTTCCATCACGACACGTTCTACCTTTCCACAGAAACAGAAACCTTCATTTTTAAATGAGGGGAAGAGGAGACTAGAACAGGTAAAAATATGATCAAGAGTATACTGAGGCTCCAGTTTATCAAAACCACAAGGGTTACTGAGGGGGCGCGCTGCAGGAAAATCAACTGGTGAAACTCAACGACATCTACCTATGTCTGACAGCGAGGCTTTTCTCCTGGAAGATGAGCTACCCAGAAGCGATAGTTCGTTTCGGTTCTTCTCTATGAGCACGTTGCATTCACAAGAACCCATGAGGAAGGCCCGTCGTGTCGAGACAGAAGAATTGGAATCGCAACGCAACGAGGTGTTTCTAAGAGAGAGGTTCTTCAATATGAATTTTGTCAACATGGACCTCGCCCTGCGACTCGGCTTCGCTCAATTTTCCTTCATGCCCCATTTGATCAAACGTTTAGAATGTTGCCAGCCGACACTTATCATCAACACTGCTTTGTTCCCTTTGGCCCCGGATCTGGATCGTTCCGAATTGGCAGCCATAGGCCTCAATCAGGTGGCACTGGACTTGGGGCTCGGGAAGTTGCAGGCTACCAAATTCGTATCGGACGGCCGCTATTGGGGCTCTAGTTTAGGCTCAATAAAGGGCGTTGTCACTGAGGACCACGACTACATCTTCGTTAGAGACGGAGATGGTGAATATCTTCGAGCTATCGATGTAGACGGGGATCAAATGTGTATCGATAAAGTCCTCTTGAAGGAGTACGAGCTTGAGCCAACCTACGAAGACGAGCCAATCTTTTACACTTTCTGTGTCAACAATAAAAACGTCTTCTTGATGAGCCAAAATTTTGTTTTGTCTATTAAACTAGAAGAATTGTTCGATCCAGACCCTGACATTGAATCCATCGAGATACCACGGGAAGACGGAGTTCTCAGAGATGCTCAGGTCGAAGGCGATGTGGTATCGTGTATGCGGTACCAGACAATCTATGTGACTAATATGAAGCAGTATGCCACCTGGCGTGTGAGCAAAGGCCTCAAATTTCACCAGCGGTACAATAAGCTGGAAAAGGTGATCACTTTCATTGCCGTGATGGAAAGATTTATCGAACTACGAGACTTTTTCAAAGACGAATTCAGATGGGACGAGCACACGATTACTGTGCCTCGACAGAAAAGTATGAATTATTTCCCGATCAGCTTCGTGTTCAAAGACATACTTATATTGGAGGAGGATCGAGGATCCTTCTTGGCATACGATATCCCGAACAGACGAAGTGTGCGGTTTCGGAGTGAATTTTTTAGCTGGCTCCCATTCACGAAGCTTTGGATGTTTCAAGTCGATCAAGATGCGCTATACTTGTCGCTGACGTCATGCTCGTGGTATTTACCATGAGAGATAAAGATAAGAAAAGCGTTTGCAACGCGCCTTTGAGGGATCTGACACTAAATGTTCGTCAGCTTACTGGCGGTCCATTTGGTCTAATGTGACAAGGTCACTTTATAGAAAGAAAGCTTCAAGCAATGTGCGGATCAGTAGTTTCGAACCCCCCTTATTGATTCTTATCAACTATGATAGTTGTGACTTTTGGATTTTAGTTATTTTGGGTAGGGAGTTCAAAAGACTCTCGTGCGGCTGAAATCTCACAATCGTTTCTGATAGTCATTAACTCTCAAGTGTAGCACGGTATGTCAACATCTGAGTCAAGAATAGAATTGTCTTCTGATAAACTTTCTGGAAGGGAAGATGATGATATGAAAATTTTTTGTGATTGTTTAAGAAACGGAATTACCGAGACTTTTGAAGGTATATGTATGTGGCCATTGCACTCCAAAAAGGACATTCCAAAACACCACATTTACTTCAACCATGATCTGCGGGAGCTTGGAGTAGCTCAAGTAGCAAATACTGAGGGCACGAGATTTCTTTGGAATAGGTATTGCAATGGGAGCTTTCACAATTCGACCTTCATTGAAGTCGAAGACAATGATGACACAGTTCCTCCAATTATATTCCCTCTTCAAGGGTGCTGGGCACATAATGGAGAGGAGCTCGAAATTCATGAAAAAACATTGCAATGGGCCCTGGATTTTTTGTTACAACAAGAAGAGATTGAAGAAGGTTTTGAACCTGATGATTGGTCTTCTGAGAATTGTGCTGTGTCGAATGATCTTGTCTATTTCCTAAGCGCCATAGGTAAGAAGAGAAGCTGGGTTTTAGCGCTTCCTGTAAATGGCTTCAATCTTGAACAGCCAGAACAGAAGCGCATTATCTTCATTGATTTGAAGCATCCACGAGATCTTTTGGCAGAACGAAACTTGCTTACGTGCTTTGACGGCAAAACCTTTTTGATGATTTACGAGGATCAAAAATATTCAATTGAATTTGAAAATCCGATTCTTCGCTATTTCAGGTTTTCCATGGGTGAAACTGAGGTCTTCTATTTTGTCACTGCTCTGGGTGTGGAAATCAGAAAATGGTGCTTTAAGAATGGCACATGGGTCGGCACTACTCAAGATATTTCCGTCATAATACGAAACCTCTCTCCACTTTGCTTCCTTTATGGCCAAAGCATTGTCTTGGTTGAATCTTCAGGACAGTACATTTTAATCAATGCTCAAGTTGAGGTCGAAAGAGTCTCCTCACCTTTGAGTTTTCCTCCTGGAGAATACAGAGTCTTAAGGAACACAACTGACAGTATCTTCATATCGCTGAAAAGGGATACGTACCTCTTGTGTACACATCATTGAATCCACAATCCTCTACGGCATCATTGAAACAATCTATGCTTTTTATTCTGGATGAGATATAAAGAATATCGGGGAATAGATAGAGGGCAGGCCCCCAGGTAAATAGTCATTACTCATGATTTCAACGTTTGATGAATTGAGCGTAGGAGTTGTAGTCGAACTTGCCGAATTTGTAGTCAATGTCCAACAACAACTTCACGGCGTCCAGCGACTTGTAAACATAATCAGCAGGCAACTTAACCAAAGCATTGGATAAGTCCCTGGCTGGGCTAGCCAAGCCGTGCTGTTTGAACAACTTGTCCTGGTTGAAGTACATGACTCTCGATTGCTGGCCGTACACCTGGTCATTTGTCAAGTTGTACACGCCAGGGTAACCACTGATGGCTCTGAAGTTGGATTCCTTGGTGTTTGGAGGATGCAAGGGGAACAATCTCTGCAACAACTCGTAGGAAGCCAAAGTGAACCCAAACTGGGGCGACGATCTGAAAACTCTGGCAAGAGAACCCTTGAAAAAGGCCGTAATGCCCTCCTCCTTCAAGATCAAACCAAAAGCGTGCAAAATACCTCTATACTTAACGTCTCCATGCTTGGTCTCCACCTGCAATCTGGTCTTGATAACATCGGCTGGAGTGGTGAAGAAAGCAGCAGGGGCGCCTGCCAAAGCACCAGAAAGCAACAATTGCCAGGTACTGAGCGAGTGTCTCTTGTTGGGGTCATGAGGATCGTAGTTGAACATGTGGTACTTGATGTTGGCATAGGTAGGGAAGTAGATGGCAGAGAATGGCACATCTCTCAACAAACAGGCGCTGGCACCCTTATAAAGGCCCTTGAGGCCTAGTTGTCTGATAATTTGGGCAGCAGTCAAACGCTTGTGGGGAATTTCACCAGGCTTCAATTCCCTAGCATTACCACCCTGCATTTGCAATCTAATCTTGACAATCTCCAAAGGATTAGTGAAAATAACCTGGCAACCACCAGCAGAGGAGCCGGCTAGGATTTCCCAACCCATGGTGATGGAACCATCGTCGTTGGAACCAATACCACGTACCAAGTCATTGACCGTCAACTTTATAGCTTTCTCGGGAGCCACACCGACCAACTGGGCAGCTAAACCCGAGTACAAGCCCTTGAAACCCTCTTTTTTGAGAATTTTCTTGAAACAGTCGAGCGAGTTCTCATAAAGAGCCTTGTGTTTTTGGGCTTGCATTCTCGTCTTGACCAAGTCAATAGGGTACACCACTGTGGCACCTATACAGCCTGCGATAGATCCCAAAAAGAAGGAGTACATCGAGTCAAAAATTGGCCACAAAGAAAAGTTGTCCTCACGGACAGGCTGGGCCGCAGGATGGTCGAAGATCGAGTACAAGGTTGGCTCATTGTTGAGATAATTGGGGTTCAAGAACGAGATCAACTCACGGCGAGGAATGGTCTCCTCGTTTTTGTCGATCAAGTAAAACAACAAGTCGATTTCCTTCGTAGTGATTGGCTTGAAATTAGACGATTTGAGAAGATGGTCGTTCAAATGATCATACAAGTCCTTCTTGTTGATCAAAATGTCCGCCTTGTCTTTGGTAGTTGGAGGTGTGTTAGCGATGACCTCATTCACCAAGTCAAGCTTGTTCAAGCAGTTGTACACAAACAAGACGTTGGACAAGGTAAACTTGTCCTGGTTGAAGTACTCAGGCAAAGAGGGCAAGTTCTTCTGCAATTTGATCGAGAGCTTATGACTCAAATTGCTTTGCAACAAGTGGAGAAACTCCTCCTGGGAAATTACACCCAGGCGGCCTGCTCTTACTTCGAATCCACCTATCAACTTCGTCACTGGGAGGTAGTTGACCAACGAGATGAAATCCTGAAAGTCGATTTCGCCGTTTGGGGCGAAAAAACGTTCCAAATACGCCCAGTTCAACTTGAGCTTCTTGGGCTGGTAGTTTGGGTCGATGGCCTTGTTCAAAGCGTTCAACACGTCAATACAGCGGCTATACGACAACTTGTGGTTGTCATTCGCCATGAGATTGAACAACAATTTGAACTCACCGTCCCGACCAGTCAAAGTGGTCGTAAAGTGAACGAAATCAGCTTCATCCACGTATCCCTTCTCGCCTCTGTCGGCAATCAAATAAAGTAAAGAATACGACTGGGAAGGAAGATCATTTGGAAATGGAGACAAAATCAGAACAAACTCTGGAAGCAGCAAGAACTTCTTATTGCTCACCGGGTCAAACGACGCGAATTGGTCAAATATCTCTTTAGCTCTTTCAGCCATGAGGAAAAAGTGTAGTTGTTGATCGCGAGAACGTGAGTAGGAACTGAGCTAGATGATTTGTCGATCCCCACAATTTCGAGTGCACGCTGAAAAACAAAAATACGGCGTCGTTCAAACAAAAGGGAGTAGTAAAGTTTTGAAGATTTCGAATGACTCAAGTTTTGTCGAAAATTGTTTCCTATTCCTCGGTCAGATGGCTGGTGAAAAATCCATGGGCGTTTTTTGTCTCCGCAGTACAACGGCCGAGAACGGAACACAAAGATGCCGTTTTTGCAGCGCCAGTGCGCCGGCGTTAGGCGATTCTCCGCTATGGCGCGAGGTAAGCTTCACCTTTTTTGGCTTTTGACGCCGAAGGGTCACCCGTCGATCGGTATTAGGCGCCGCTGCTTGTGCCGCTTAACTAGGGCCATGTCACAAGACCGCGGCACATCCATCCGCCCGAGAGAGGGGCACCGCCCGGGGAAATTAGGCTTTTGTGGCGGACTTTACTATGTGCAGGAAAGTGATTTCACGCTTAGGTCCAGAGTGTGGAGAAATCGCTGCAAACGAGAGCGTGAGGTGGGGAATCTGTGGAGCGTTAACGAAGAAGGGCTGAAGGAGATGGAATAGATAATTTTGATCCTGTATGTAAATGTAATGACAGCCGCTGGTTGGTCAACCAAGCGAAATAAAATAAAAAGAAAGAAGTCGATTATGCGCTAACGTGGTCTGGTTCTCGGGCGAACAAACGGTGCTCCTTCGATGAGATCACGCACGTATTAGGGTCGGGCTTATTGTAAGTTTTACTTTAGTTATTCAGTCTAGAGGCTTGCCGAAGGGCCCGCTGTTTGGATGTGTACGTAGAGTTTTCCATCTCCCACGGGTCAAAATACACTCGATGCTAGGGGACTCTAAGTTGAGCTTAAAAATTCAAATGATGAATTTAGCTTAACTCAGACAAATGAAAACCTGAGCCTGTGCCAGAATCGTTGGCTTACCTTCTTTCTCAGATCAAGCTTTAAGATAGTATTCAGGGAGTTGGTCCCACACTATAGCATCACGAATTAGTCTATCATGAACGGCATCGTTGGCGTCAACTAGTCACAATTTGGTTGAGATTACGTCTACTTATTTGCAATTGGTCGAAAATCGACGAAAACACCATCAATATCGTTGCTTTCTAGACTCTCAGACTCGGTAGAGTGTCATCAAAAGCCGCAATAATCTTCGACGCCACTCTCCAGACTTCTTGCATTAGCTTTCAGTGACCTCCATCTTCACAGCGATCCATCCATTCGGGGTGCTCAAGATGAAATGGGGACGCATGTGTCAAAGCCGTTGGTGTGATGCCGAGGCACATGCTCAATGCCAATGCGGTTAGAGATCCTCGCGGAAGTGTAGCTGATGGTGACACCAGTGAACAACTTGAACTCGTAGTGAAAAGAAGAGAGGTGACTTTTGGATGAGCCTGTTGCGTGCTTCTTTCAAATTCGGTCTTTTGGTAGCGTTTTGACCCAAAACCCGATGAACCTGCTAACGCCGAGCCGAAGGGTGCAAAAGTTTCTTTACATTCACAACCCGCTTGATTGCAGAATTGACTCGATCTAATTCAGGTCGAAACAAAGTATTTTAAATCATCGTTTATTCTAGGCCCTTGAGTGCAACAAGCCGCTAAGGAGAGGCCGGGATTACTATGAACTTGCCAGAAAAGGTAGGCCGAGCCGAGCAAGTCCAGGTCAGCTATAGATGGCTGGTTTGCTCCCGAAAAAGAATTGTCGGCTATTCTATATTTAGGTTTTAAAATACGGTCGAGGATTTGATGATTTTTCACAATTTGCGGTTTCGCAGCCACCTGTAACCCTGCGGCATATATCGCCAATGTGTCGATAGTCTTACATCATCGAAAATGAAATATTTGGTCACAAGCGCCAAATCAACAAAAACAATTGTAGACGTTGCGGTCTTTTCAGCGCCACTTAAGCTGTTAGAGGACACTATCCGCGTCCCTGTAATTGAGCAGACGTAAATTCGCTACTTCAGATACATTATCAAAAAGCAGCTCTTTGAATTTTCTCTTGCTGATTCAACTTCTGCTTTGCCTACAAACTCGATTTACACTAAAAAAATGAATGTGAATAGTGCTATCAAGGCTTTTAAAGGAGAAAGGCGGACCATGCAATATCTTATAGGTCGGTTGATGTCACCGAATGCTTTCTCCCTCTTCAGCACAAGATTTGAGCAATTGACTTTGTCTGCCATGACAATGTTATTGATGGCCATTCATGTTTATACCCGGCGCTTTATCTCTGCGTATGGTACCCTCAATCAGAATCTAGATAAACCCTGTATTGCTACACCAATGAATTTCGATCTAGCTTCATCAGGTGCCCCAAATAGCCTACCGAATACTCCATAAAATGGACTTTACACTTTTCATTCTTCTGTCACCAAATTTGCGAGATTCCTCGCAGCTCGTCGAACCTCTTCAATGGCTGTTCAGCCGTTTCGTAGGTAGGGCCAGCCATCATTCTCAATTCATGCCACTTTACACAATGTTTAAACTTTGAACACCAAATTATCACCTGTTCACTCAAGTCTCTCTGAAAACGCTACCGCCTTATCTGTATTACTCTTTTCGCAGCCAACCCAGCAACACCACCATAGAACAATCAAGCCTACTTAGCCTTACTCAACAGCCAAAAATAATTACTCTCCTACATTCACCAAATATAAATTCCTCTGACACTTTCAGAAATCACCCATCGACCACACCCACACGTGACCGCACCCAAATCGAACCACCACCGACTACTCTTCTTCAATGGCATCCGGAGCTCCAGGTACGTGCTAAAACTCTAGTCTTCAAATAACGCTAACATTAGGCGGCAACTTCAGAAGTTGGACACCAACCCCGCCCGAGAGAGGCGCTTTTCCTTTGGATCACTATGGCGATTGCAAGAATCAGATGATGGAGTATCTCAAGTGTATGAAGTTTACGGAGAACAAAAACGCTCCAAACTGTCGAATTCTTGCCAAGAACTATCTTCAGTGCCGTATGGACAACCAGCTTATGGAAAAATCAGACTGGGACTCGCTTGGTTTAGTGAATTTACCTGGTGAAGCTGCTCCAGAAAAGGTAGTATCTACGGAAACTCCAAAGCAGACAGAGGGTCTGAACGACAACTCGCCATCCCTGTAAATAGCTGTAAATAAAGATCGAGAAAATGGATGATTTGTACCGAATTGGATTTGCAGCTGATTACACCGATAATCAAAAGGTAGGGATGAAATCCACTTGAGACAAGATTTGAGTCTGTTTGGTGTCCAATTCCAATACTGGTCGGATCTTAAATTATTTCAGCTTCAAAATTCAACCTTGGTATTGATAGTGGTCCATTATGACCAGATGATCGAGAGACCTGTTCTGCTCTCAATCAAACCCAATCAATGAGAATCAAAATGATCAACTAAATCTAACGTTGCAAAGCCGATAAGACTTAGGATGACTTTGAAGTTGCTCTCTTATCAGACAACCCCCTGCAATTTTACATCACCTCATCTTACCGAATGTCTTTGCTATATACTGGCCATCTATAGACCTGGCAATTACTTGTCCAGTGGTGAGTTGAAGTCTCCTCTTCCCCTTCCTCTGCCACGGCCCCTATAACTGCCTCTTCCACGGCCACGTCCGCCACGTCCTCCTCTTGAAGATCCATTTTGAGCGTCTTGCTTTTCCAGCGCTGGACCTGTTGGGACATGCAGACCTTGAATATCGGGCTGTGGAGCCGGAGGCTGATGCTGGAAGAATTGTGGAGGCAATGGAACACCAGGAACAACGGGGATTGGCTGGCCTTGGGGTGGCGGTGCCTGGCCACCGTACATGTGGGGTGGAATCACCATCCCATTCGGTGGAACACTGCCCTGGCTCATGACGTTGGAATAAATCTGGCCATAAAGCTGTCTCACGCGGTT
This sequence comes from Candidozyma chanthaburiensis, assembly GCA_030579055.1. Classification (NCBI taxonomy): domain Eukaryota; kingdom Fungi; phylum Ascomycota; class Pichiomycetes; order Serinales; family Metschnikowiaceae; genus Candidozyma; species Candidozyma chanthaburiensis. The sequence continues at coordinate 97,179 of JAKUAA010000027.1, forward strand.
TGCATCGTGGGTGGCCTCTTCCTCATCTTGGCTACCCTTGCTTGCCGTCTGGGATTCCTTCGATTCCTCAGATTTCTCACCGTTGTCCTGGTTTTTCTTAAGCAACGAGAGAAGCTCATTTGTGTGTTTCGTGCTCTGCTCTTTATCTGCCTTCTGCTTAGCTTCAGCATGCTTGGCCTTGGCTGCCTCGGCTTGTCTAGCTCTGGCAGCTCTTTCTTGCTCCGTCAATGGCTTCTTGTCCTTGGAGGCCTTGGAGTGGAATACCAATTGCCTATTGGTGATGTTCAACACAAGGGACGAGTCAATGATCATACCTCTGTTGCTCTTCAACTTGCCATTCATGTTGTTACCGTTCACAAGTGGCTCGTCGAAAACAACACCCAATGATGTTTTCCTTCCAACAGCGGTGATGCTGACAATAGTACCCTTGGTCAACTTAGGAACCTTTCCAGAGTCTTGAACGTAAATAACACGGTCTCCAAGATCAAATCTTTGATTACCCAATAACTCGTAGGAGGCACTGGGGTTGATAATGGCTTCCTTAGGGACACCCTTGATATCCTTGTTCGACAAAGGAAGGGGTCTGCTCATGTAATCATCCATGAACTCCTCAATGGCAGCGATACTAAATCTGGTCAAAGATTCAGACTCCAAAGAGACCTGGATCATGTCTGCTTTGGCAGCCTTCAACCATTTGCGAACCTCCTGGATCTCGGATTCACTGCTCACCTCACCAATTGGTGGCATGTCACGGCGCTCTCTGAGATTGAGGAGGTTCTTGAACAAATTGGGGAACTGTTGTTGGTACTTTTTGATCAAGTCCAAAGCCAATGGAGAATACTCCCAGAATCTACCGCTCTTTCTCGTGTAGCCCAAAACCTTCAAGCGACGGGCGTCGTTCTTGATGTCCAAGCCCACATTGACACGGCCGCCCTTCTTATCTCTAAGCATATATGCGCTTGCGAGTTTGGACAAAAAGAGTCCGTTCAACCTCAAGGCCTTAGCAGCTTCATAAGAGCTGAGGTATCTGATCTCACGTTGCTCAATGCCCAAGCGTTTCTTGCCAATATTTGGTTCCAAAGCTGACTGGATCTTATCAACTCTAACATTGATCTTGTCATTGCCAGTGTATCCAGCAACAGTAGCAGGGGCACCGTAAGCGAAAGCGCCCAAAAATACGACTGGTAAACCGACTGGGAACTCTTCCTCAATTGGCTGTGGTGGCCTGACAGCGTATCTTTCATCTTCATTCACAACGTCCTCGACAATCATCTGGATAGGAACAGGCTCTTTCTCTTGATTAAATGCTTTAACGTAAGCACCAGATTGAGCTCTCACCATACCCTTGATCCGCTGAACAAATGCAATAGCTTCAATGTTCTTGAGGTGAACAGCCTTGGTTTTGGCGTATTCAGCACGAAGGGCGGATTTGATTTGGGAGAATTCCCTGTGTTCGTCAGCGGTCAATTCATTGACAATGAATTTGCGACCAGTGCCCACTTTCACCCTCTCATACTTGAACAGTCCATCCCACACTTCAGTGAGCCTGGACTCGGTCAAGAAAGGCCAATTGCTGTAGACGATTTTGCCCAAAAACTTTTGACTGAACTGTTGGATCGAGATATCACTCCAAATGTTCTCGATCTTGAGATTCATCGACTCAGACCTCGTTGGGAAATTGAATATCTTCACTTCCGACAAGTACAAGTCCGAGGTGAAGGGAATGGTATAAAGCGATGGAAAGCCAGCCAAAAGCTCCTTACCCAACTTAGCACCTTCTGGCAAAGCAAACTTGAAATCAGGGTCCAAGCTTGGTAATTCAAAGGATTCCTCATAACATCTGTCATGCTCAATATCATGGAAATAGCCTGGAAGTGGTGTAGGATACACAGAATCATTTTGTGGGTTGTAAATGAAAACAATGTCCTTTCCATAGCTGTTTCTCTTGGTTTCGAGGGGCAGAAGCTTGGCCTCCACAGGTTTCAAAACCTCAAGAAGCTTTTTCTCGTCAACAAAGTCCAACAAAACGACCGCTTCCCATGAGGCTGTTTTTCCGTTCAAATCAACGTCCACCTCATGTGGGTAAAAGTGCTTGATAGGAGAATGTTCTTCGGTCATGAGCGGTCTGTAAACATCAGGCATCAACTTTCTGGACCTTGCAGGCAACACAGCCATAAGCTGTTCAAAAGGCTTAAAAGGCGTGGATTGCTCGAATTCAAACTCGGTCTCATTCTTTTCCAACATATCTTTCACGCCAATGGCAATGTCGGAAATTCTGGGGGCATAGTGAAATCTGAAGTACCAACTCCAAGAGCGGCAACCCTTATAGTAGTAATACAAAACCCACTGCAAACCTTCCAAATAATGTCTCGTCAAATCAATCATCTTGTCTTCGTCATGAATCGAAAAGTGCAACTTATCTTTGTAGTACTTGTCTTTCCAGTCAACAAATTTGGCGTCGTACAAATCCTTAGTCTCCTTCATCAACTCATCAGTTGCAAACATGTTTGCATTCTGATATTTTCTGACCACCTTCTTCAAATCAGCGACTCTCGTATTGTAATCCTCCTCGCTTTCGTATGGAGAGATACCATCAACATCGTAGATCGCCTCATAGCTATCCTTAGACCTGGAATGAACAATAAGAAAGCCCGCCTCCAAAGCGAACTGCTTAAAGAAATCGAAATAAAGCTCCACCTCCTCTTTGGGCAAGGGAAGCGGATTCAACTGTTGGTTGTCTGCAAGCTCCAAAAGCTCCTTCACAGGGCGGTGACCGACTTCCAAGATCCAGGGCTTGATAAGGTGAACCAACTTCTTTTGATCCTTCAACATAAGCAATTTGCCCGTTCTCTCTCTCTTCTTTTCACCACTGATGGAAATTTCCTCCAATCTCTTGTTGAACCAGTCGACATCGATGTCCTGTTTCTCGAAGTTCTCCAATTCAAATTCGGACAAATACTCGAGCCAGTTACCCAATCTCTTGAAATTGATCTTTCCGCCCTCGTTCAAGTAGCCATCAGCACCACGCATGCTCTCCTTAAAAGTTCCTAATAGAAGGGGGAATGCACCCTTATTGATATGCAAGTCCGGTAAGTTGGGCAAGAAGTCATTACCAATAACGTACATGATCAAGATAAAATCGTCCAACACTCGCTCGAAGTCATACTCAAAGGAAATGGTGTCCTCCAAGTCTTTGAACTCCAACGCTAAGTACTCTCTTAGCAAAGACAAATGCAACAAGAAAAACTTTTGGTCGTGAACATCGTTACTCTTATTCTGGGAACCAGGCCCAAACGTGACCTCTTCACGCAACAACGAAAAGTGCGAGTCGTGAGCCACCAAACCCAACATGATCAAGTCGGCGTCCAAGCCGTAGATACAGTGTCTCAAGTTGGGGTTATAGCTGGGCTGCGATTTCATAGTTCTGATGAATTGCATGATTTTGTGCTCTCCTTCGCCGGGCACTTCGTGGCCCGAAAGAACAACCTTGATACTGGACCAGCGGGTGTCTTCGGACATCTTTTTATGGATGAAGTATTTCAAGTTGTCGGTCAAGTTAGCCATGAACTCCGTTCCCGGGGTGATAGCGTTGGAGTCGAAAGGGTCCTCTTTCGGAATCACCTCACCCAGTGCAATGGCCTTTTTGAGATTCTCTTCCGCTTCAAAAGCAGTACGGAATCTTCTAGCACGCTGCTGGTTCATTTTAGCCCTCGGGGCCACACCATCGATGGCCATATAGAACACTTCCTTGGGCTTGATGATATCAAACAAATGATCAATATAATTGAAAATTGCTGCGTATATCTGATCATCACTCATCCTCGTCAAGCTCAGGTGGTTGGCATGGGTACACGTATGGAGAATGGAGTTCATGTCAAGATACAAATTGTCAAACTCGGGGACATTGTCGCCCTCCACCAACTGGGAGATAAGAGGCCATCTCTCGGAGATAAACCGGAAGAACTTAGGGATTCCTGGTCGTTAGTAAAGGAGCTCTGTTGTTTCTGGCGACTTTCGCACATACCCATTGTGGTTAAAGTATTATTGGAGCCAACGCTGAAATATGGTCTGGATGTAGTGAGGCGCGCACGACTTTCACCAACGACGCTCTATACCAGAAAGGCAGCTACAATTTTCGCAACCAAAGAAATATCTAATTAACATTACCGATAACAACATGGCCTAATACCCATGGGTAGGATGCTCCCGCTGCATATCCTCCATAGCGGCCTTATACCTCTGGTAGTCTGCCTGCACAGCCTTCAATTGCCGAAAAGACCATCTATACAAGTCCCGACTTGTCTGGTCCAACCTAGCCTTCATCACTGGGGCCTCCTGACAGGCAGCTCCCCACCATTGCTTGACTTTCTGGTCAAACTCATGCAGCCTTCGGTCATTCTGATCAACAAAGGCCTTCAACGACGTCTTGGCCTGTTCATAGAATCCATGAAGCTTGACCTTAGCATCCGCTGAAAAGGCGTCTCCAGCCTGCTTCCCTTCGCTCCAGCTCTGCCTTACAAATGGCACGAACTCCTCCTTGCTGAAAGCTAGCGTTCGGTTATACGCCTCGGCGAAGGTAGCCTTGACGTTCTGGGTTTCTGGGCGTTCCTGAAACCCGGACCACCATTTCTTGCTGGATTCGAAGCTGTCGGTCCAAAACCGCTTCGTGGCCTCTGCTCCCTGGCTCCAGACTTCGGGCGTTTGGTCCACAGCGCGGTTCCAAAGCTTGGATATCCGCAATTGACGAGGAGTCTCCTCCTTCGCAAAAAAGAACAGTCTTTTCTCCTGCGGCGCCTCCTCATAAGCAAGCTGGGTCCAGAAGTTGGTGAGTTTCTCGCTCACGGTAAGCTCCTTGGGCTGTGGCGCAGGACGAAGTGCAGCCACAGAGACAACAGAAACCGTGAACGCAAAAGCATAATAAATCAAGAAATCCTGGTGCTGGTTGAGCGCCGACAACACCAGGTAGCGGGCATGCTGGAAGAGAGTAAAGTCAAAAAGGAGGTTTCTGCGTTTGGCGTCGAGGGAGGAGTACAGGTCTGCAAACAAGGCCCTGAAAATCAGACGAGAGGCGTTTCGAATGGAAGAATCGAGCTGGCTAAATCTTCTGACGAGACAAGACGCAAATCCCTTGTTGCAGCCGGAATTCTTTTTCTTGGGGTGCTCCAAAGTAGGGGTATCGATTTGGGACTTCTCCTCGATGGGAGACTCAGGGGTGGTTTCCTCCAACAAGGCCTCCTTAGAAACAGCATCGTCTACAAGGAAAGGCTTCTCCTGGCTGTTTTGAAGCAGATTGTCAGGAGTCTTCTCCTGCTCCGAATAGGCGATATCGCCACGCTTTAACTCCGTGGGATCAGGACCCTGAACAGACTGAGAGGATCCAGCGGCAAGGGCTAAGTCCTCTGGAGCCGCCTCATGGTGTCTAATTTCAACCACACTTCCGTGCTGAGAGTCCGAAAATTCTGTCTCTGCCAAATCGCAGGCACCGGTCTTTTCCTTTGCAGTCAAGGTATTGACCGAGTCAGCAGGGGCCATATCCGGTCTGGCGTCGTAATCAGAGTCTGTACTTTCAACCACCGGGTTTTGTGGCTCATCGTCGATATCCGAGGATGACAGAATAATCAGCCAGTCCTCGTCCGCAGTGATAGAGGTGGACATGTTCATGGTGGTAGTTGAGAATGATAGGGAGTCTGTAGATAAGGGGCGGTTATCGAGGGGCACTGAGGGCAGGATGCACAATCGATAATACACCGAGGAGAGTGAATAGCGTGTTCCTGGAGTGAAAATATTTTGATCTTTTTTATTTGTAATAGAAAGAGAGTAATGTTGTAGGATATATATCCTAGTTTTTTTACAACACTGATTTGACCAGAGGGCCCCGGATCTTCCTTTCAGATTACTCCAAGCTAGAGACAGTGCGGATGACATAGTCAAAAAATAACTCTGTCTCAGGTTTTCTGGTACACATGGGTGAAATCATCATCTTCTTCTTCTCAAGCGGGATTGATTAAGGTACTCTTCAATAAAAGAAAAGATCACTTCTTTTATCTTATTGTGAGCTTTTTGGCTGAATTGTGTGGAGAGGATTGGAAAGGATTGTCTGTATGTCATTGATCTTTGTGGGCTTATGAACATTCCGATCGCTTGAGCGAGGTGGGTCTTCTGACATTGTAGTTCTTATGAGAGGCAGTTGATTTTGGCTCTTTCTTTTCGAGTAATTTTCCTGTAGTCGTCTTTGGTTTGTTTCAGGTCTCCCTTATCTGTCATTGGCTGCAAACCAGATCCAGTCATGGGACGTCAAAGCCAGTTGCCTTCAAGTCTGGAAAGCTGACATCTGTGCTTTTATTCAAAAAATCAGGACCCTACTGTCTACGGTTCTGGTTTAACCTAGTGACTGTGACTACTGTGGCTGAGAGTTGCGATTTGCCCTTTGAATTTTTGTGTCACGGTTTTTGTGATTCATATATGGGACAAAGCGGAATGTTATTGAAGCGAACGGCGGTGGCAAATGGACCAATGCACGCTGCTGTACAACTCACCGGTGGCCCCAAAGCCAGTTCTGGAAACATCTAAAACGTGACCGCCTTGATATGGAGATAAGGGAATCGGTCAATTTGGTGGAGATTCCGTGCTTTTTTGCCAGATCAATCGATTGGTCGCTAGGGAAACGACTTCATGAATTCTCGGCTTAAAGTCATATAAATGTATGTAGCTTCGATACTTTGGTATGGCGAGTGCTGGTTTCATGATGATCGCTGGTTGGTAGTTGTGGGTGGCTCGTTACGATACGTTCGAAGTATGCCAGGCGACGTCGTAGTCAAGTCTGGGAGAAACAGAACCAAAGCGCTATGGGAATTTTGGCAATTCATGGCGCATTATGGATGAACATGATAAAAATGAAATTCAGTCACTGACTAATAATCCAGCTTCTCTTCCGTTCTCTGCTTTATCCGATCTAGCTACATGGCACTAGTTTCTTAAAACTTTAGGTAACACTTAGGTAACACTATCTAATCACCACGCCATTTGACGCTGCTAGCCGCTTTATGCCTTGCCCCTCAGACTTAGTGAATGAACTGAACCATAAAGCAAGGAGGATACTAGAGATGAATGGTTTGCTATTCAAAATCAGATCAGAAATTGAGCAATGAGCTCCTCTCGATTGTCTTCCACGGACAAGAAAAAGGCATTCGTCGACGCAGATTGAATGCACAGTCTTCTCTTTTCCTGATTCATCTCTTTTGTTGAGCCCTTGAGCCTCGTTTTGAAGATGACTGACATCTCTTCTATCAGCTCAAAGAGAGTTTCTATCTCCATCTTCCGGTGTGAGCTGCTATTGAAAAGAGAAACTACAATCACGTTGATCCAGTCATCATGATTCACGACAACATTGCTGAATACTGATACTACTTCGAGGCTCCGTTTGAGGTGGTAACTCCTTTCTTTGGTTAGTATCTTAACTGGCTCATGGATCAGCAGAGGCGAACCATAGTGTCCACACTTCACAGCTTCTGTTGGTCTCCTTGGCTTGAGAACACTTTATAAGGAGAATACAAAAGGAAGTTTTGCTGGCCAAAAAGTACGGCACCATGAACTAGCTAAGACAGACATGTGGTATCCCAAATTTTATACCATGAACAGCAGCAGGGTGAATCTGCCGTCTGATCATCCTCTTTGAATTTGAGGCTTTTAAAGAGGAATGGCTCCAATAAAGCACAAAAGCCTGGTTTAGCCCCAACAGCATCACAAAATGCTCGGTCTTTTTGATTCAATCCACTCTGTGCCGTGGATTGCTGGGGCTCAACGAGACAGGGCTTTGATATTCGGGCTTGGTTACACAGAAAGCGGTACAATTCTCATCTCTTGGTTCCCTTTCATCTCTGCCTCCTTCCCATCTCAAACCTTGGTTAGTTCCCATCTGAGCTAATCCCTTTTAAATCTCCAAATGAGAAGTTAATAAGGAATTTGTCAATACAACCTTGAATCAACCGCTTTGGGTCCTAAATGTGCAGTGGCTAAGTTTGGGGCGCAAAGCACCATGATGAAACACCCGTTCCAGCAACCACCCATTGGCAGTCGTACATCGAGCTAGTACAACCCCTTTTTATTATCGGCAGCCTTTTTTTAAGCAGCAGTTTTCGCTCTGCTGCTGTCTTTTTAATAGTGGTTAAGGAGTTACAGTAGTACCAAAAGAACCAGGAAGAAAAGTCAATGAAGAGCAAACCAAGATTTAAAACAAACTACGAGTTTTACTTCTGGCGGATTACAACATCCGACACCAAATTATCATAAAAGCGTCGACCTCCCATTTCTTAAAACCACAATCACATAGCAATCGCTAAGGGTGTTAAGAGCACGCGAACTCTGTGAGACCAAAGATGCACAACCTTATTAGAATCTTCGGATAATGTAGCGGATTTCGATGACCCCCTCAATCTTCCGATTCGACCTCTAGTGCCATTGGCTTTCATATGCCGCACCAAGCTAAGAGATTTATCGTCAACAACCACCCCGAAATTCTCTGGTATTCTTTCATTCTTGTTCTCTTTTTTTTGATTTTTCTGTGTTCCGTGGTAGCTACGATAAAAAATAAAGTTGTGTTTTGTTTCAACGATCTCCGACCTTCTGCGATCCACCCGTCCTTGGACCATGCATATCACAGCCACACCCGAAACTTCTAGAAAACTTTCAAAAAAATCAACGCCCTTTCTTTTCATTGCTACGAAAAAGTCTGGCTCCAATCAGCAATCATGTGGCTGTGAAACGCAATATATCCACTCAGAATAACGCCACCAGAAAATTAAAGCCTCCAGAAAACATCTAGATGCCACTTTCTTCTACTTGCTTCGACGGATTTTCTGAATCAGCGAATCATGGCGCCTCTCTCCTAAGAGGATGTACGGCGCTAACATTAGGCACAGGGACTGCGCCCAAGCACAAGGGCTATTTGTCCATGCCTGTTGCCTTCAAGTGGAATCCCCCTACTTTTTGTGTATGCTAGAATAATATTACATTATATTCTGTAGCGTGTCGTGCTACCACCGTATGCCAATTTTGTAAATGCTTGAATAATATTATATTACAATCTGTAGCGTACCATGCTACCACCGTATGCAAATGAGCCAGGCCACCTCCCCAGGTTGCCTGCCTAGATCTGGCTGCCTAGCTTTCTCTTCTTTTTCTCGTTAAGCCATCCTCCTCGCCTTCGGGCGCCTCCCTTTTGTAGCCTGATGTAGGTGAGCCTCCTTGACCTTCAAGCATCCGGATTCTGCTATCCATACTGGCAAGCAGATCCTGTAACAGATTCGCATACGTAACCAAGTCATTGTACTTGCTGATCGACACGAAATTGCTATTTGGAAGTTGTTGCTTTTTCGTCCACCCATCACTGTGAGAGGATTCCGGAGGCTGTGGAATGGCTGGATTCTCCTGAGAGGCAGACGTTTCAGGTTTGGTGGGCTGCGGACTCCACCCTGGAGGAGGTGCTATCTCAGACTGGCTGTGGCTGTTCATGTACGGGATTCTCATGCCCATGGGCAGCTGGTGTCCGTCCTGGTATGATACAATGTAGAACTGCTGGTTAAAGTGGTTTTCCAGCGGACGCTGCTGCATCATGAAATGAGGTGGCTGAGAGTTCGGCGACGGAGCCACCGCTGTGCCGTATTGTGAATTTCCACCGCTGGCGTTGAAGTAGTTGCCGCTGCTGTTTGCACTATTGGAGGTAGAATTTTGTACTGGCGGAGAGTTCTTGGGCTCTTTGCGAGCACGAATATCTTTCGGATAGTAGTCGTCATGCTTTCTGAAGTGGCCATCGGGACGGTACTCACGGTCAGAGCCGTGGCTCCAGCTGCCTGAGGAAGGTGTAAGCCGCTTTTCCTGCTTGGCATTACGTTCGTCCTCGTGGTGATGGTGATGGTGGTAGTGGTGGTGATAATGCTGTGGCTGGCCCTGAGCGTTGCTTGGGTACTGCTGCGTCTCAACGGCAGGTGGATTTTCCAAATCATGGGACTTGCGGTGGCGAACGTGGTGGTACGTAGAACTTGGTATCTTCTTGCCATCTCGCAGCTTTTCTTCAGTCGTAGTCGTAGTCGTAGTCGTCGTGGTCGTGGTGTTGTAAGGAGCAGGTGCCGATCCCTGCTGATGTTGATATGCTCTCCAGCGGTTGAGGTCGTAGTTGGACTTCTTGATTGTATCCGACAAGCTGCCCAGCGACTCGGAGCTAAGGCTACTGGAAGGGCCTGTGAAGTCCTGAGTTTTCAAGCTGCCACAATTCTCAGAACCTGATTTGGTTTCTGTGGGTGTTGTAGAGCTGGAGGTGATTGCCTTGATGGAATTAACGTCAGGCGGCACTGAAGATGACGATGAAGACGAGGAGGTCGGCTGGATAACTGGTTTCTTGTCAGCCTGAGGAGATCGTGTGTGTTTATCATTCTTCAGCAGTGATCGACTTGTCAGAGGCTTCCCTGGACATGCGTTGGGCGAGTTCAAGTGGCGAGTAAGCGCATCTGTTCTGGCGAACCTTCGAAAACACTTCTCGCAGTGGAAAGGCTTTTCACCCAGATGTAGCTTCTCGTGACGTTTGAGATCGTGAATGCGGCGGAAAGAGAGATCACACACCGTGCATACATGGGGCTTGGAACTCAGGTGGATGAGTTCGTGTGAAACCATGTTGTGTTTACGAGTGAAGCCCTGATTGCAGATCTTGCAAAAGAACTTCTTCTGCTTGAGCATATCCTTCTTCTTGATGTCCGGAGCCTCAGCGTTCATGTCATCGTCTTCCTCATCATAACCTTCCCCATCAACCAAGCCGTTTTCGGCCAGATCGGTGGTAGAGGGGGCCAGATGTGAAAGCAGCTTATCTGAGTCGGAGGTTTCGTTGCTGGCGTCGTTCGACAGTTCTCTGTCGCCCGGCTCCTTACTTTTGTGGATGGGGATAGACGAGTTTTTGACCTCCATGTCACTGGAGCCCAGAGAGCTGGGCTTCGCCTCCTGGGCCGCCTGGGCCGGGTCTGAGTTTTCTAGATTTCGGATGTTTAGTCTAGACGATAGCGGAGGCATGAAGGCAAATGTAGCATTGAATGGAGCGATGGAAGATTCTAGTGGCAATTGTGAGGTATTTTCTTGGATATTTGGACTTGCCTGTGGCGTGGGAAACTTTGTATGGCGAATTCTGAAAAAATGGTTGTTTTTTGGGGGGCTCTAGTTACTGCCGTCTGGTGTGGTTATCGTTAATCAAAGAAAAAAGGTTCGCTGCGGGAAAGTGGTCCGGACCAAGGGTATTTAAAGCGCGGACCATATAGGCTGCACAACCAAAAGAAAAGCGGGACCATTTAGACAACTATGCATAGGGACGTCAGCATTGGAGGGCCGGGAGCGCCAGCCTGCAGAGACGTACCACAGCTTAAATCACTTTTTTCTAGCTATTTCGTTGTTTGCTCAGCCGCTGGCTGCCAGTGTGCATGCACGGAAGTCCGCACTTTTGAAATAATCGAAAAGAAAAAAGCCGCTTAAGGCGCTGGGGGCGGCCCATGACGCTACGTTCGCTACAAGGCTGAAGTCCACCTCCGAAACCGCCGATTTCGGTCACATACATCGAATTTTTTTCACCTCTGTCGTCCTGTGCGGCGGTATCGCCAAGGGCAGCAATATGCTTGGTCCGACCGGTGCGGGTCTGATTGCACACAACAGCGCGGGAATGACAGAGCAAGTGCGGGTCCCCCGATTGATTCATCCCTTGTTTTTTCCTCGCTGTGCAGTCTGCTCTGCCTCTAGGCGCGGTGAGCCAATTGGTTCAGCAAGCTTCCAGCTATGGTACAGAACAAAAGGACGTTTTGCTTCAGGCAGTTAAATTAACAATTTGGCTTCCCCCGTGCCGGTACTCTTCCTCTGTTTCCGAGAATTCCAGGCCCCGCACGCCGGCTTTTTTTGCGCCACATGGTGCGGACCATGCTTCAGTTTGAGACAGGACCATACTTCTCGCTGCGCTGTTGCTGGCGCTCTGCAGGTTCAACGGCTACGAAAGTGGTCCAGCAATGCCACAAGAGGGAATTTAGGCCCTCCACGTAAAATCCAAAACAACCATGGAAACCGCAGTCGCCACTTCTGGGGCGCCGTTTTTTTGCCTGGCTCAATTAGACTCTTTTGGCGCCAAATAGCTTGTCCTCGTGGCGCTCGGAACTCCTTGACCTCGCACAGCGTCTGTTGCACAATTCTCTCGCTGCGCTTTTACACGACTTCTGTTACTGCAGCTGTTATCGGCATTCCCAAGGTTTGCGTTTTTGTTGGCCATGCCTCTCGTCTAAACACTTCTCTTGCTCTTGGTCTGGTCCGTGATTTTCGAAGCGGGAGGTACAAGATTTTCGGTCCTGACGTCGGCAGCATTCTATTTTCCCGTTTCTTCCCTTTTGATAATTTTTCTTCTTTTTTTTTTTTCTTTGTAGTTCGCCGGCACTTCAATTACTCATCGTGAAAATGCTTGGTCCAGCAATTGGTCCAGATGAGCTGGTCCGCATCGCCTGTCTCTCACATCACATCAAAGCAGCCAGACCAATTACTCACACAGCCAACGTCGTGTCGCATTGTTGCTCATGATCCGGGACTCCATCGGTATTCCTCTTTTGTTTGCTGTTCCTTTTTCGGGCTTGCCACCGGCTTTAGGAACTCCGACGCCCAGCGGCTACCGACTTCTGGAGTTCCGATGCTGGACCCTTGGCTGCGGGATCTGTGTCTCAAAAAATCCAGGACGGATGTCTCACCTGGCGAGTGCCTCTTTTTTATACCTCTCTCACCTGCAAAGCGGGGATGCATCGAATCGAAGGCGGGTGTACTTTGGAGCAAAAAATGCTTATTGGCTGACAAGAGTGTAGTCAAACCTCACATTATCTTCCACAGTTAAAAGGCCTTCTTCACTATTCCTAGGTGATTCTTCTCGACATTGGCCTCACCATGTTATCTTAATTTCTTGTAGATTACTTGATTCATTCCTGAAGAAGACTCTTCTTAGAACTTTAAGATGTCTGTCTCACATCTGGAGATTCTCAGGTTTTTATGCTCTGCGTGTCTCAGTTGCGATCATTCTTGGTTCGTCATGTTATCCCACAGTTTATGCTTAGCATTGGTGGAATTCCGTGTCTCAGATGTCCTGTTAACTGTCGTCAGTCGACTTGCGTTCTATCTTAGAACCATATTTGACATCAGAAAATGTATCAGGAAATCTAACTCTCCTCTCATTTTTACACAATGAATAACCTTACCGTTTGATCAGAAAAAGTCGATAAAATCTATTCTGGTTGTAACGAAAATTTATCCATAGCGGCTGCCACCTTTTGCCAAACAGCCGTCCCGCACCAAAATGGCTGAGTCCCCTGAGATTTAGACTTCCAGACCAATTAAGGTCTTCTATGCAAAATTAAAAGTATTAAGCTCTTGGCACAATGCTCCAATGGGAGAGGGTTATTCAAGCCAAAAGCGAGGCAAAAGACGTCCGATGGAGAATTCGATGCTTCTTCGTCTCTGATGGAAGAAGATACAGTCTCTGAATTCCGTTTCCTTCTTCGTTGACCACCAATTTATTCTGGTTGTCTTTTAAGAGAGTGACAATACCCGGATTTCCGTGTCTCACTTCGTGGGACCAAATGTCCAAAATGCACACGGATTTCCGTGTCTCACTTGTCTTCGCTTCTGTGTCGACAAACACATTTACGTACATCCATGTCTACATATTCTGCAGGTTCTGGAAACGATTAGTTGCTTGGGCGAGACTCAGGAGACCTGCCGCAAACTTTGAATGAATTCGCAAACGACTTGGTTTGTGAAGACGGTAAGAATAACCTACTTGAAACACCATAAATCGAGGAAAGAGGGCCCAGAACTTCCGCCACTTCTAATATGTCAATCAAAGAATGTTAGAAGACGGTTAAATCTTATGGGTCAATTAACTCGGTTAGGGCATTCAGAAACTGACCTGAGAGTCTCGTGAAATTGAATTAGAAGATCTTATTGGAGGTTGGTCTATAAAGATAAAGTTTGTTTGAACTGATTATTTTGCAGAGTAGCCGTCCTTTTCGCTCCGTTTATTTGCCCGAGCCTTTATGGTGACAATTGCCTACATTCAGTACAATTCCACACAGAACTTTGAACAGCTATAGATCCCACCGAGCTGAAAGGGGCTCATTGCATTGAAGAAAAAAACCATCAATTCAAGAGCTACCTCGAAAAAGACAAGCTCTTAAATGAACTTACCGTTTAACGCACTTTCGCCATTTATCAAAAGCAATCAAAGCTGGAATACGTGAGAAGTACCAAACCACATCGCTTTGAAACTCTGTACGTCATATTGAATGCTACTCCAATTGAATTGACATAATGCTGCATTTGCTGCCGCTGCCACTCTTTGCCATTAACTACATTCACAAGTCGCCATTCTACAACACTTGTCTATATGAGATGATTGAATTTTGAAGGAGTAATCAGATAACGGTCCCTTTTGGGCATAGGTTTGACTTTCATAATTCCAACACCGTCTGAAGTGAGCCATCCATGTTTCTACGACCAGAAACCTTGCAAAGGAAGCAGTCTAAGGTATCATCCATCAATCAGAAAATTATATGAATGCTAGCGGAGAAATAAAGCGCGCTATAATATAGGGCTACAATATGATTTCTGGCGTGACGACTCATACAAATCCAAAGAGTGCAACCTGACACTTTCTATAATTTCTGTTGCCGGTTCTACGACATCTTCATTGTCCCCGTGTTTATTTCGATGTTTTAGCAACAAAACCCATAATATGAAAGCTACTTGCAGTGTCCAGAACGTTGCTGACAAGTTGTGAAGGTGCCCTGAAAGGTCTGGTACGGGTTTCTTTTTGGGATGTCAATACTCCCACGAATTTGCAAGTAACTCCCTCCTTAGCAAATCAAAATATCTGGTGATCTACTTTTACCTCCTTCTGATTTTAACCGAGTAACCTTAATTCGCATTTCTCTTCACACAACCTATATTTTCTCTTTTCGCAGCCATTCTGACACATTCGCTTAACGCCACAAACAACAATCTGTCATCCAGCCCTTTGAATACGCTCGAATGATCTCAAACACCTTCAAAAAAGATCCATGCAATTCCCACAAGCTTAAATTCCCAACTACAAAAACGCTTTCGTCTGACGACTTAATTGGCCCACAATCGGAGATCACCAGTTTTCGGTTATCTGATCTGGCCGCCTCACGATGCCGCACAACACCGCATTATGCGTCTGTCGCTGCCCAGAGAGAGAATGCAAACAGAGGTCTCCTGAAATCTGACAACATTTCTATTTTAGATCATAACAAAGCGAAAAACACTCCCAACCCGTCTTCCCTCGCCATAAAGCGTGGTGTGGACCCTGCATATACTTGAAGCACCCCACGTGATGCTCCGCCCAATAAACACTGCCACAACAACATCGCCAGAGGAACGAAAGTTTGGTAAGAGTAGCCAAAAAAAGCTCTCTTTTAACCGTTCTCTACTTCAATGATTCAAGATTATGGCCTTGCTCTTATTAATCACTCACAACTCTTATCGGTCATTCGCGGCGTCACTACAGCAACTATCGCTATCTGGCATAATCTGTTAGTGAGGAGCGCAGAAGAATCACCATTTCTAAACAACCTCTTCATGAAATGACTTAAAACTGCAAAACTAGTATATCTATCCTTATCTCTACCAACCAATACCCCGAAAGACCCCAAAAGTCGCCCGTATCTTGTTTTGGCACATGCACGACCTCGTTGAGGAACCCCTGACTTTCGATGTTTCGCCAGCGTCGACTTCCATTCTTGCCATAATCAACGACTAATTGCTCAATCTGCCCACGACTGCTAAAAATTATTCATCGGTTTATCCCTCTACTGCTGCTTTTTCTCCGGATTCGCAGACCGATCCTGTCATCTTGCGCAATCGGAATCTTAGTCGTCATCCATTTGTGCTCATAGCCACTTCTTTGCTTTTTAAAAAGCATAGTCACCTTTGGCTAATTCAGAGCTTTTAGCTAGCTAGACGTTCTAATTGCTAGAGCGACTTTTTGTACCCATTGCCTTAGCCAGCTGCTGCAGACTATATAGTCCAGGTTCGGCCTCGGACTTGTGTTGATACCCAAGAAACTCCAACATTTCTCCAAAAGAGGGCTTTTTAGGAAGTTCCAAACCCTCAGGTCGCTTTAGTTCAGGCCACATGTCGTTGATATCCAATAGGAAAAGACCCAGAGGGTTCAGTGAGACGTTTGATTCGTCTCGGAAAGCGGCTGCTTCAGATGGAGTGCCCAACGCTTCAACAGCCCAGCAAAGCAAGGTTTTTGATAATATGTCACCACTGTCCGTTTCGACTTTCAACGAGTCGCCGAATTTGAACCTCAATATCACATTAAACAACTCAGAAACCACAGACAATCACAGTTTTGATAAACAGCACAACGGCGATGTCTTGGTGGAGGAGGACGAGGATGATTTGTACGGTGAGAATGACGATGCTTTTGACTTGAACGACGAGGTGGTTTTTCTTGAGGAGCGCAAGATCCAGCCTTCTTTTGCACAGCGCCGCCAACATAGAAACAACTCCGACTCCATGCTCCTTTTGGACCAGGACGTACGGGATGCTTACAATATGTTTAACGTGAACAACATAAACGCTACTGAGACACATCAGGATCAGAAGCAATTCGAGATACCCCCACATTCCAACCCTGGCGTTAAAAAGCAAAGAACGAACTCTTTGCCCCAACTACCCCAAGCAAGGTGTTTCTATCAAAAGTTGCCTAGCAACTACATCCTTCAACACCCCAAGGTCGGCAATGTGAAGACGCATATCATACCTCACAAGATGAATCTACCACCTTGTGATGATGAAGATGGCCACTACATTGTGAGAGAAAACGATGTGTTCGCCAACCGCTTTGTTATTCAGAAGCTTGTTGGTCAAGGTACATTCGGCAAGGTAGTAGCTTGCTATGATAAGGTCAACAGAGATACCGTGGCCATCAAAATAATCCGCAACATACCGAAGTACAGAGACGCCGCAAAGATAGAGTTGCGTATCCTCACTACCTTGAAGAAGTTCGACAACGACAACAAAAACCACTGCATCCATCTTCGCGAGTGCTTCGACTACAGGGGTCACATTTGTATTGTGACAGATTTGCTCAAGATTTCGCTTTACGATTTCTTGGAGAATAACAAATTCAAGCCTTATCCTGGCTCTCATATTCAAGCAATTTCGAAACAGCTTATACGATCGGTGACGTTTTTCCACGATCTTAATTTGATACATACTGATCTCAAGCCGGAAAACATATTGTTGCACGAGGACTCTTATCTGCGCAAGCAGCTTAAGAGCTCCACGATCATCTCCAGTTACTTCAACCTTAATTCGAGCAATGACAAGAGAAGACTCGACAAACCACCCAAGTTTCTGAGAATATTGAATAACCCACTCATACAGATCATTGATTTTGGCTCCGCTATTTTTGACGATGAATATCACTCCTCGATTGTGTCTACGCGGCACTACCGAGCCCCAGAAATCGTTCTAGGCGTGGGTTGGTCGTTCCCCTGTGACGTGTGGTCTGTTGGATGCATCCTTGTGGAGTTGGTAATTGGAGAGCCAGTTTTCCGAACGCACGACAACCTCGAGCACTTGGCAATGATAGAGAAGATTTGCGGTACAAAGATCAGCAAAGAGATGGTGAGATACCTGAAGCAGAAGGAGAATGAGTGTGGTTTGAAGTACTTCACCAACGACTACCGTCGTCTGTATGGTGAAACCTTCAGCGATGACGACGATGATGATGTTATCATCGATGATGAGTCGACGGAGGACAACTCGCTACTGTTGATCTTCCCCACGCCAAGCACTCCTGAAAAGTTTATCAAGAATGTCAGACAGCTTCTGCGGATTGATTTGTTTATCAGCGAACGGATCGGATTAAACATCAACTTCGACCAGTCACTTAGCGAGAACTACCAGAGCAACTGGCATTTGATCAATTTTGGAAACTTCACGTTTTGGTGGTTTTTCATCGATTTGTTGCGCAAGATCTTTGTGATTGATCCAAACGAGCGAATCACAGCGCTTGAGGCGTTAGAGCATCCATGGTTCAACTTAGGAATCGAGGATGAGGGTACCATTTAGTTCTAGACGGGCCACTGGGGCCGGGCTCCAGATGGCCGCATGAGTTTCAGAGATGTTGTTTCCAGAGATGCCGATTTTTACGATATGGCTTTGAGATGTATGGTTGGTTTACACGAGAGAGAAGTCAAGACATAGGATTAGCGAAGTGCTAATTTGAAGACAAGAAAAAAACTCTTCGCCATCGGTATGGAGGTGCTTTTTGTCCTCGGATTCATGTAGGCGCATGTGGATAATATGAATTCCCAAACGAGCGTCTTGCAGCATGAGCGCCAAAATTTTTATCGCCGCTCTGATTGGGCCGCAGAAAAAAAAAAGGAGAAGCACTTTAACGTAATTGGGGAACTCTGGAGACCGTCCTATTTAGTGCACATATTGGGAATTAGTAAACATTGCGAGAGCAAGAGGCTTTGCCGAACAAAAAATCTGCGAAATAGAGGTAGCAAAAAACACTGCGAAAAAAAAGTAGCAAAAAACATTGGTGACAAAACAGGCATCTGTGGAAGGGGCCAAAATGTGCCATTTCCAAATCGGTTTTCGGCTTTGGCCGTTTGCCAATAATGATGTAGCACCGCTTGGCGGGCAAATTTTCATCACTGGAGAAGCATGCATTACGGCATGGTTTCAGGAATTCCTGTGCCGCAGCGATTGGCCCAAATCATAGTATGTGAGATGAGAGGCAGGAAAGCGCCGAAAAAGCACCAAGTTTTGACAGAAGTTTATCTAGCGGCGTTGATTTGGCCTCTGCTTCAAGGATGTTAGTTTTGACAATGAGGCTTTCAATGCTTAGCAGGCTTTGATTGGCCAGCCTAGTAGGATTAGCAGTCTCTCGCGAATCGAGCACCGTGAATTAGGCTTAGAGTAAACAGCGAAGAGGCTGGTAAAGGAGGGGTGGAAAGGGAATCAAGATTAGAGGTGTAGAAGTAGGGAAGAGAGGAAAAGTTGATTAGTGAAATGGGGTCGATATAGTTTGGTTAGCTGAGCTTCTAGGGCTGCTTTCTCGATTACAGCGCTTTTTCTGGCACTTTCGTTATAGCACAATGGGCGAATGACGATGTTTTGGACGGTGAACCTATTATATAAAAAGGGCACCTGGACCAAATGACGCAGTGGGCGTAATAAAACATGAAGATAAGAAAATGTAGTTTGGACCTGACTGTCGGCGTTGGAAAAGAAACGAATGTTGCATAAGCGAATCGAGATGAGCATCAGGCAGAGCGAAGCGAAAGCTGCCAATGAGTAAAATTCGTTGAAGAACGAAAAAGAGAAGGCTTCTGAGCTGTGAAAAAGTGGCTTCATCCATCCACTCTGTATTAAATCGGACATATCGTAACCCTTCCTTAACATTTTCTAGACCTGGGTTCGGAATCCCTTGACCTCTCATTCAAGGGCCCAACGCCTGACCCCAACACCTGACACAAAAAGAAAAGAGAATACGAAACTTCATGGCATTGGCTGCAATTTCCATTCCCTTCTGGGATCACAAAGTTCCATTGTCCCCGTTCAGATCTACCAATCTCGCTATTCCAAACCTGCAAGACCCAATTCGCTCATTCCAGACCGCCGGCCCCCAATTCAGCGAGTAGTAGCCACTCAGCCAACAGGCAGACGGGATTACCGTTCAGACAGTCCAGAAGGCTCCGAGCTGCTCCAAGCAGGACTTAACCGCCGCGCCAACTCTCCTATCCGCCCACCTCATTTTGTCGAACAACAAAGATTCCTCACTTTATCGTAAACTGCCAACCGCCATAACATCTGGGGTTCATTGTTTGTCCAATGCCTTTTGGACCTAACTGGTTGCAAATCAGGGCTGGACAGAAAATGCTCTCCTATACGTAGCACCGCCGCACAATTAAGCCCGGTTTGGGCGTTAATTACGCCTTCAAAGTCTAGAACCCCTGGCTCATGCGCATTGCCTCAGTTGTTGACATTTCCTGCAGGTGGATAGCGCCGCAGAAAAAAAAGGCAGCAAAAAAAAGAAAACACTCGTTAAAGCCTTCTCACTGCCCGGTGTGCCTATATATTTACTTCGGATCCTCGCACCTTAAGCCCTCCTTTTTTTTGTTTAGATCCACGGTCCCAAACATTCTCATCTAGAAGGCTCAGCACTCCTTTGAGTTTTTAACTTCCAACTACCTACTTTCTTTCTCCGAACTACATTTTCTGGACACCCATTCCTTGTGATCCAGATCCAACTACCGTCTTTCCTTAGTTCAAGTTAAAAATGAGAGCTTTCATTGTTTCCACTCTTTTGGCTTCTGCCATGGCCGCTCCATCCGGCTTCAAGCACCACCACCACCAACACCAAAACGAGGCCAGAGCCGTGGTGACTACTTTTAGAACTGTCACTGTTGGTGCCGACGGTCAGGTCAGAGGTGCCGCTGCTGAGACTGCCTCGGCTTCCGACTCCGCTGTCACCTCCGCCAGCACTACCGTGACTGCTTCTTCGCAGACTCCTTCCTCGAGCGCATCTTCCTCGTCTTCCTCGTCTTCCTCGTCTGCCTCGTCTGCCTCGTCTGCCTCCTCCAGCTCCGGATCTTCCCCATCTTCGAGTCCTTCTGGTGGTATTTCGGGCGACCTTTCTCTCTTCTCCGACCCATCTGAGAAGTTCGAGGACGGTGTCCACGACTGTGACACCTTGCCAACCGGCCAGGGTGTTATTGGTATTGACTGGCTTTCCGAGATCAATGGTGGTTTCTCCTCCATCATGAACATGAACGGTGACACCTCCTCCACCTGTAAGGACGGCTACTACTGTTCTTACGCTTGTCAGGCTGGTATGTCCAAGACTCAGTGGCCTTCTGACCAGCCATCTTCTGGTATTTCCGTCGGTGGTTTGTACTGTAAGAACGGCAAGTTGTACAGATCCAACAAGGACAAGGACTACTTGTGTGAGTGGGGCTACAAGGGCACCAACTTTGTTTCCAAGATTGACAAGGATATTGCCATCTGCAGAACTGACTACCCTGGCTCCGAGAACATGAACATCCCAACTTTGTTGGAGGGTGGCAGCACTGCCCCTGTTTCTGTCGTCGACTCTGACAGCTACTACATGTGGAAGGGCGGCAGATCCTCTACTCAATACTACGTCAACAACGCTGGTGTGTCTGTTGAGAAGGGTTGTATCTGGGGTACTGCCGGCTCTGGTGTTGGCAACTGGGCCCCTGTTGTTTTGGGTGCTGGTAACACTGGCGGTAAGACTTACTTGTCTTTGATTCCTAACCCTAACAACAAGGATGCTCCTAACTACAGTGTCAAGATTCAGGGTGCCAACGGTGCCAGCACTGTCGGCTCTTGTTCTTACGAGGATGGCAACTACAAGGGTGGTCACGGCTCTGACGGTTGCACGCTCACCGTCGACAGTGGTGACGCCGAGTTTGTTTTCTACTAAGCAGCTTGCATTTAAAAATCCTTCGCTTATTGCGAATCTGTGAGAAGTTTGAATTTCGTTCGCAATAGTATTGTTCTTGTATACCTGGGTCTTCGGACCCGTCTTTGTTAGATTGTAAAATGAATTTTTACCTATTTGTGTTGTAATCAGCCAAATGCAATAGTTTGGCAGTAAGCAAGAACTAGCTCGCCATTGCTCAGAAATAGTTTATGTAGATCGCCAAGCTTCTCATCTGGCGTTGGTTGAAATGTACTCAGAACATACAAATGGATGTTTTTGAGTCGTAGCCTTCTCATGAGGTAATTCAGTACGGTGGCCACCGTTTGGGAGCCGGAGATTTTGAATATACTGGGGTTAATCGCCGGTGCTGAGCCAATAGGGTGAAACCTCAAGGTAACCTTCTCCTCACTGGGCTTCAAAAGCTCTTTGAGTGGGTCTTCTTCCATTTTCGGTAGAACCATCAGCGTGGACAATGGAACTTTTTGGTCGATAGGTTCAGCCTCGAGCTCAGCCAGCAGCACCAGGTCCAGCACTTCCAGTGCATCGAGGCTCATTTGTTCAAACTCAGTGAGATGAATGTGGAGTTGAGAAGGGGATTGAAAACTGCTTCGGACGCAATCCTGATGCAGTTTGATTGCACTTCGAAAGCAATTCTGATGCGATTATTGACGTAATTCCGAAGTCAGAGCACAATTCACGTCCGCTGGGCTGTTGTGCGATATTCTTATGGGGCTTTTGTGGCAGTGTACCAACAAAACACGCCTTAGGAGCTTCGACCGGAAATGTCAGAAAATGCTGTCAACACCGCCTTCAAATTGCGCCTTGACTTCCGATATACGCTTTGATGCTGCCTGTAAAAGGAGACCAGGGCTGTGTGTTGTCAGTGAAGCGTGGGCTCTTTATCAAGAAGCAAAAGGGCAAGCGTAAAAGGAAAATCCGTCAACGACGCCAAGTTTATCAAGCTTTTTGACTTTAATGGCCTCAATGGTGTAAATTGGTCAGTAGATTGGCTCTGTTCTCTAGGTTCTGGTAGGCTTGATAACAGCAAGCAATCTTGCCAATCATACAAACTTTGTGTGATATATACGCCAAAAGATCACAGCAGAACCGTCTTTCCTTTGATTGTTTCTCTAATCGGCTTAAATCCAAACCTTTCTTTAAACTTCAGTGCTATAGATACAGATACCTGAACACCCGTGCACAAGATACTGGCGCGGCTAAAAGCGAGGAGCTAGATTTCTGGAAACAACCATGTCTGATACTGAACAAGAACTGGGGCTGGACGCCACGATCGAGGCCCAAGAGCTTGAAAGAATTTTCGAAGTTTTCAACCAGGCGGCCGCTGAGGCCAAAGAGCTGGGTGATTTCTTATCTTACTCCACCATCTTGGACATGTATTTGAGTGAGCCAGAGAGGTATCGTCCAGATGAAAGAGACCAAATCATGCGCCATCTTTTCACTGTTTTGGACAAAGACCACGATTTGGTGTATGAAATTGGGTGGGACTTACCAGCGCTAGTGCTTCCTTTTCTTGAGTCTGACTACGCCTTTGATGGTGCCCTTCGAGACGCTCCCTGTGTTTTCAACGTGTGCAAGATCTTTGAGGTTTTGGCCCATCATGGCAACGCCAAGGAGTTGTTTTTGAAAAGTACCGAG
Source organism: Candidozyma chanthaburiensis (assembly GCA_030579055.1). NCBI lineage: Eukaryota > Fungi > Ascomycota > Pichiomycetes > Serinales > Metschnikowiaceae > Candidozyma > Candidozyma chanthaburiensis. Next base: position 120,382 of record JAKUAA010000027.1, read on the forward strand.
CTTTTGAGCTCCTTGCTGGAAAATGACGTAAGGACTGGCAACGGAGAGTATAGAAGCAAGTTCTTCGATGTCAAGCTTTACTGTATCTTTGAGTTGATTGATAGTTGCTTGAGAAGAATTCACACACTTTATCCCTCTCGCTTCTTGGGTATGACTGTGGCGAGTTTCATCAATTCGCTCCATGGCAATCCTGTAGCTGATACAGAAGAAGCCAGCTTTCGCTGGAAGAGAGTTTACAGTTTTGCTAGAAACTACCAGAGGCCTCCGCTTCCTGAAAAGATTGATGTTTCGCCCGCTGAGCTTGAAAAGATCAACAGCGACGAGGACTATTTGCAAAGAAAGTTGTTGACGGGTTTTGTCACCGAGGCTGTCAACTTGGTCACTAAACGTACCGTGGTCGGTTATGCTTCGGACTTTTTTAACCATCTCCAGGGCTCGGCAAAACGGGACGAACACAATTCGGTCAATCTACCGGTACTCGACCGGCTTGTGGAGCTTGCCTTGTCGTTTGATGTGGACTTGAGCAGTAACTTTAAAGGATTCATCGAAAGCAGCAACGACTTGGTCGACACCCTGGAGCTTGATGGCCAAGACGACGAGGAGAAACACGGCCACTTGTTTGAAAAGTTGGTGGTAGGGTACCAGAAGGACCTTGTGAGCTCTTTGGTTAGTAGTGAAGCTAAAGCTGTGCAAGATTCTGCTTCTGGCACTTTGGTCCTCTTCACACATTCGGTGGGCCCGGTTTGGGACATGAAAAAGGTTTCCGTCAGCGTAAGTGACGCCGTTGCGCTTACTCTTCGATTGATTGTTCCAGGTATGATCCATACAACTTTCTTCAACCGAGGCTTCACTGACATTGCTGTGTTTTGGTCATGGTACGCCATTCACCAGACCGCCCTTGAAAAGCGCAACCTTTCTTTGGAGCTTTCCAAGATTCCTTCGCTCCTTCTACTGGCCTACTTCCAGGCGTTGCTCTTCATGTTGATTTCAAACCGAGAGTGGCCCAATTTGAGGTTTGCCCTGCTCACGCTTTTGACCAAGGTTCTCGCCCATGCGCCCGAGGAAACGAGCTATGCGTTCTTGATTGATTCATTAAAGGAATGCCCCTACGAGAATCTCAAGACTGCATTGGTGGGAGTATTCAAAGAATTGGTGACGAAGGAGAAGACAGACATGAACGACTTGACCAAGACCTTAAAAGAAACAAACATCACAGACTCCAAGGACGAAAAGGCACGGCCTCCTCCTCTTCCGAAGAGAAATAGCTCTAGGAGCACGAGGTTCATCACCTTGACGGATTCCAGAGTGAAAGACCTTCAAGGAGTTGTACAAGAAACCATCGACCGTACTTTTGTCACTGAGGACAGCGTCATGTCCATCAACAGGGATGCCTGTAGTACATTGGTGGCTCTCCTCAGCCTTCAGCATGTGCTTCAGAAGACGCAACTTATCAAGGAGGACCCAAGCGAAATAGTCTCCTCTTTGAAGGAAAAACTCCAAAAGCTTGAGGAAAATAAAACCAGAGACCCTACATCTGCCAACATGGCCGGGATTTTGAACATATCGATTGAGCGTCTTTCGGGCTAAATACATGGACATTTTACTTTTTACCCTTTGCGGTGCCTTTCTTTGTTGTGGAAGTAGTGGCTCTGTCCTCCACCAAAGGCCCCCAATAAACGAAGAATCCCTCCTTCGTCGTTGTAATTTCTTCCTCCCATTGAAGCTCCTCGTCATCAATGAAGGGATCCTCGTAGTCGTACTTACCCACTTTTCTGTTCATCCGCGTCTCGTGCTGTCTGGCTCGCTGCTCCTCTGTCAACTCGTCGTTGTTCTTCTTCTTCGTGGAACTGCCCTTCTCACTTTGTGTCAAGGAATTGCCCTTCTCGTCCACTACTTGCAATTCGTCGTCATCGTCTTCGTCGGCCCCTTCATCCTCATCATCAAGCATTTCGTCCATAAGGTCGATGGCAGACTTAGCATTGGGATGTATCGTGTTCCAGCCGTACTTGTCCTCTGCGAGCTTAAGCACATTCACAACGACTTCGGCCTGTCCTGGCATAGGCGCCTTAGGGTCAAGAAGAGGAATGTTTAATGCAATGATTGGTGGAGATGTCTGCTTATCCTTGGTATCCTCAGAAGACTCCTTGGGGTCATCTGGCTGGTCGCTTTTGAGCGACATGATTGCTGGCTTTTCTAGCTTGGCTGTCTGTGCTTTCGTCTTGGCCTTGTCGGTAGTGGCTGTTGGATGTATCGAAGGTTTGTCGGCAGAAGCAATGGATATTTCTGGGGTCTTCTTCTTGCTCTTGGGCCCAGGTTTCTTCGGTTCCGTTTTCACTTCGGTCTTGGCTGTTTTCTTGGATTCTGTCTTTGGCTTTTTCGGGGCAGATTCTGACTTGGCGGAAGACGCTCTTTTCTTCTTCTCTGGCACCAGCAAGACAGCACTGCTCTCTTCAGAGTTGATGATCGAATTAATGCTTGTTTTGCTTGGTCCCCCTGCCCGCCACTGGATCGTCGAGGGGTCAAACAGGTCCGATGTGCTCACCTTAAAGTTACTCTGGAAATTCTTGATGTAGTCCAGAACAGCGCCTGGATTGTCGCCCATCAGGTTGAGCTTATATGCCACAGGTGATGGTCTCAGATAAGAAGGTGCCAAAGGCACCGGCAGCCGCAGTGCTTTTTCGTTGTCGTCCACCACGACGATTTCTGGTGGAGACGAACGCTCGTCATCTATGAGTATCGGTTTTTGGGCTGAATTGGGTCTTCCCTCCTGTGGCTGGAACTCAGAGACAAGACTCAGTATAGGGTTTGGTCTGTAAGGCGACGCTGAATTTATGGGTGGAGGGCTCTGGGAGCCCAAGTGTGTCTGAGGAGCTGGGGTTTGGTTCTGGTACTGGTACTCTCGATTAGCGGATTGGTCGCCTCCACTTCCGCCTAGAAGAGAGGATATGGGTACATTTCTCTGGCTCATGCTGAGTACTTATTGAAGGGTCAAAACGCTAGGGCGTGTTCAGATAATTATCGATAGTTGATGTTAGAGTATTTGGGTGCGCATTGTGTGTAGACTAGGCTCTATCCAACTGGATCACATTGGAGTGGAATCCGAGCTTGCTCAACTCTAGGCAGGTGTCGCTTCCGTAACCCTCTATAGAATTCATGCTGAGACTACCGTTCCAGTAGTCGGCGTAAACCTTGCACATGGGCAAACCGAGTCCGAGCTTGAACTTGTAGTTTCTATTGATCAAGCGGTGCAAGGTGGATTTCTTCAGTTCAGGCAGTGTTTCGGCCATGGACGTGCCCAGAAGCTGCGCTTGCAGTTGGATGATGGAGGACCCTGCTGGAGTGACCTGGAGGTTAGAGTACATTTGCAAATCGGGAATGGAGTGGAAATTTGCAAGACTCTGTCTGGCATGGCTAGGCAGCTTTCCAAAGGACCAGATGTTCTTGAGCTTTTCGTGGCTCATACCGCCGCCTTGGTCGGATATCCGGAAACTTGCCAGCTTCTTTGAGTTTATGATCGTGACCCGGATGGGTGGAAGCTTTTTTCCAGTGTGGCCATGGGTCTTGATCGTCGCTTCAAATGAGTTTCTCAAAATCTCGCCGAATAAGTAGTGCAAATGGGGCACCATAAACGGGAAGCTTAACGAGGTGTCGCCGTCTATTTCCAAATCAGGCATGAGCTCTCTGTGTGGAAACGCCTCCAAAGACAGGTCTTTGATCAATTCGTTCACCATTTTAAAGTGCTCGGCGGCATTGCACAGGTGAAATATTTCGCCAATGTAGTCTGGCGATTTCCGCTGGTACGGATGCTTCTTGTAGATCTCGGTGAGTGACAAATGCTCCTCTACGATGACTCTTCTGCTGATTCTGGATCGAAGCATCGAGCTCATAAAACTGTCGAGAGCATCTTGAGGAAGACTCTCCAAAATTGACACCTCCAAGGCGCCCATCATGAGATGGGATAAATTGAATACGTGCTGGTCAAGAAGATTGCTGATATCCTCGCAGAAGCGCTCGTTCTCGGCGGTTGTGGTGATGTTGGGGATCTTTCTGAAAGCATTGAACAGATGGTAGTAGCTCTCGTAGATCTGTGCAAGATGGAAGTTATTCACCACGCCAAAGGGAAGCGTCTGAAGGTCCCTGATTCTCATAGCAAGTCTGATGGGCAATTCGAGCCGGACAAAGTTGGCTGAGGCCAAGATCTTCTGTTTCGTCAATGCCTTGCCGTACCCTGCCAATTGTCTTAAAGAAACGGGATGTGGCAGTTTTTTGGAGTACTTCATCAATACCTCATTCTGGAAGAAATGCTGGGGCGTCAAAATCTGTGAATACAGCGGGTACGGCCCGAGATCTTCCAAGTGGTTAGCTATCTTCTGCTTGCTCACTAGAGAGAGTATATCGTCGTCGATATAGGCGTGATGCGAAATGGGCGATGATGAAGTTGCATGCTTGGCCTTAGAATAAGCTCTGCTGAATTGGAGGCCCTTGACTTGGTGGATTTCCCGTTTTAGGCGAAACATGAGGGTGTTGCAGATGATCGTGAGACTAGAGTGAGCATCTGGGGTAGAGATAAAAATTGGGGGATTTAGTAGGCAAACCTGGAGAAAGTTGAGGGGTTGGACATTTTTGTGAAATACTTTTTATCTAACTTTTATGGGTTATTTGTTTTTAGGGGATGTGACTAATTCGCAGAAGCACTTGGTGATTGCAAGGGAAGTGAGAAACGTAAGTAGTCATCATAAATCGGGAATCGTTCTAGTCGATCAAAACTTTCTTCTCTGAGGCGGTATTGGAATGGAAAAAGGGAATGTAAAGAAGTCAAGAAGAAAATAGAAAAGATGTTCTGGTCAAATGGCTGGCGACTTGTGGGTATATGGTGTTCACAATGCAAGGTAGTGAATGGTATAATCGCAGAACCAAAGACTTTTCAGAAACCTGGGATTAAGACTGGAAAGATGAGTAAGGGCTTTTTTTGAAAGTGAATTCAAAAGAGCGTCACTTCGCTTTGCTCTGTGTGTGTTTCCTCGAACTCTGACGCAAGAAACTTCTAGCTCCAACCAAAGACGAATGAAGCTTCAAGGGTAGACTGCCGCTATAGCTGTCGAATAATAGTGAAATTCATTGAAAAGATACAACTATTTGCTATCTTCGAATCTTAACAGAGCTCGTTTTTCTCGATATCCGTAATCAGAAAGGCATCACTCCAAGTTGACAAAACCCTTGCACGCAAACATTTAAGGTTTGAAAGGAACCAAATCACTTGAAAAATTTTCTTTTCTAAAGAAATCATCCCTTTCTCGGGCTTTGATGGTTTTGCTTATCGGAACGGACTTTCATTTACGCACCTGTCAAAATGGCTGCGAAAACACACTCACCACCCACCACTTCCCTGCCAAAACGCCCCGAAAAAGCAAAAATTTCTTTAGAACAAGAAAACTGCCCCAAATCTTTTCTTCTCCAACAATACTTCCCCAGCATTGCTCTGTGCCCTGGTGGTGACCCTGCAGGATGTTTACCTTCACCAGATCAGCCAGCCACCCAGATCAGCTCCCTTGAGATCGTAGCATTCACCTTTCAACTCCACACCTTCCTCTTTATGAACGTTTCTCGAACAGGATATTTCACTTCAGACTACTTGGACAAACGCAGATATCAGAGTCTGTCGACGCTTCCGTCCAGACTGATGTCTCCAATTTCTCCAGTATCGACTCCCAGAAGTGAGAACCCAGACGATCTTGATGAAGCAATCACACCAGCCCATTTGAATTATCTCTACAAAAAACAGTGTGCTGCCGACTATCTGGACTACTACAAGCCTCAACGGAAAAAGGACGATAGTTCATCGTTTCACACTGAGGACCTTGATCTGGTAACAGAGAGATCTACGCTGGTTAACACGGGATTTGAAGGTTATTACATTGACCAGAAGAAACGGTATGAGAATGCTACGGAGGTAAAACCCAAGATGTTCACACACAAGACATTCATGGATGTGTTTGACCGGGATCAGGACGAGCGGTTCAATCCAATGGACGTCGTTTTTGACGATCCAGAAAAGATCAGGGAGCAGGAGAAAAAACAAAAGTTCTCCAGAGCCATGAAAACCGTCCAAAAAAAGGTCGGTCTCAACGACTATAGCTCTTACGACTATTACACCCAGAAGGAGCTAGAGGAGAAAAAAGCACAAAGAGCCAAGGAGAAGGTCCAGCAGAAGCTGGAGAGGAAGTTCAAACTCGCATGGAAAAAAAAGAAAGAAGAGAAAAACCAGGATCTCTTTGTCCAGCATGTGAGTGACAATTCAGATGACGAGGAGATGGAGGGATATGTAAACGATCCTCAGAACGATAACCTCAAGAAGGCCTGGAAAAGGAAATGGAAGAACGCAAAGCGAGCTCTCGGCGACGATTACTTTGACAACTACAATAGAGAGAGGGAGATTCGTTCACAGCAGAAAACGGATGTTCTGCTGGTGCCAGAACGAGAGATAGAAGCCCCACTGGGAAGCATAGGCCCCAACGACAACTTCCATCCTCTCTGGAACTACATGCTTTCTTGGGTCGTCTACAACAACTCGACGGAGAGTAAAGCGCCTGTTGGGAAAATTGAAGAAATTGACAGGGCTGTCTCGGTCACTTCATCGAAAAAGAAGCGTAATCGTCTCAGGGACTACAAGGCCAAAATGAAGCAGTGGAACCAACCAGCCCTGGCTTATTTCGGGAACAAAACCATGTCTGGTCCCCAATATTCCCGAGCTGCACAGCCCTACGACCAGGCATCGACTATCTACACCTCTTCCGAATATCCTGAGGAAATAGAGCTCAGTGACGATGGAAACCTAAGTGACGAAATCGCCTTGGGCAGCGAATTGGACCTGTACCTGTGCCCGCCTACACTGGCACAGGCCATGATGACCAGAGAAAGCCGCTTTGGTCGTCTTCACGAGGGAGGCCCAGTCAAGATCGTTTCCAACATCAATCTGTTGATTAAGAGTATCAAAATCATGAAGATCATTTTTGCACCGATTGACATAATTGCAGTGCACTTTCCATCGCTTCAGACGGTGGTGATTCTCATAGAGTTGGTGATATTTATGTGGATTCTTTACGAGCTTTCGCTTCTCATAGATGCACTTTGCATGGCCGTCAAGGCCATATGTGCACCGATGATAGCCATTGGCAAGTTCATGAACCGTATTGTTTAGGAATTGGGGTGGGTTAGGAATAATTGGATTTTGGAATACGGATTTGTAGGAGAAATTAGTGAAGAGGTCTGGGGTAACTTTGGGTGGTGTCTATAAGGGAAGATCAAGGCCCCACATGGTCCCGACGACAGGACAACTAATAGTAGAAAGCACAAACAGACAAGTGTACAATAAACACTTATTCGAATTTTCCTAGTCTCGTTTTCTGCAACGTAAAAAATTGTGTGCAATTCGTCGTCGGTCCAAGTCTTGGTTGCAAAGGATCGCATTTTTCACTCCATCAACATGCTTCGCTTGAGTACCAGGGCACCATTGGCCCGCTCCGTGTTGCCTAAACCGGCCAAATTCACTCTTCGGCCTCTTCTGACCGCCCAGGAGCCGGAGCAAACGTCAAAACCCACCGAAGCTGCATCCAAAAGGCTCTCACCAGAGGAAGCCAAAGCCGAGGCCGCTAAGGCCCATGTCCAGACGATCAAGGACATGGGATCCTTGTTTTCTTCGGGCAGCGAGGATGCCACCCAGCCCATAGATACGGCACCCGTGTTCAAAAACCCACAACTCTTCGGCACTTTGAGTCTTTTGCACCAGGGCCAAGTTCTTCAGGAACTCCAAGAAAAGTACGACAAAAAATGGCACAAACTCACGGACGTCGATAAGAAACTCGGCTACTACATCGCATACGGCGACTGGGGCGTACGGGAGAAGTTCGCCAACTGGCGGTCGATGGAGCCTCCTCTTGATCTTCCGTTCACCGTTCCATCCAAAATTCGGACTACACAGCCTAAGAGCACCGATATCGTAAAAAAGCTAGAGCCTGTTATCCTCGCTGAAACCCCAATCAGACAAGAACAGTTCAACATTAAGAAAATGGACCCTGTGACCAAAACGTTCATTTACATCACCATCTTCGTTGCAATCGTGGCGGTGGCCCGGGACAAGAAGATCGGCGAGGAGGGCAAGCCCAAGGAGATCGTGATTGAGGAGCCCCAGCCAAAGAAGGAGCCCGAGCCCGAACCCGAGCCCCCTAAACCCTCTAAGAAGTGGTACTACCTCTGGCTCAAATAGATGCCAACCACGACCGCCTGGACTGATTCCGCCCTGTATATACATAATCTAAGAAACCACTATTCATCGTCGTCTTCGCTTTCGTCATCATCATCGTCGTCGTCGTCCTCATTCCAGCTTGTCTCCACAGTCTCTCTAACTCTCTTGATATACTGCGACCTGTGGTCCTTGAATAAATTGGCGGCTTCCACGTTGGCTGGAGACAGAATATTAGGGTCATTAAGCAAAGACTGGATCGACGTCAAAATGCTCGATACATCGTAAGTCGGAGACCATCTGTTCTGTAGGATATCTAGACACAATTCTCCACTGGCGTATACGTTTGGATGGAACATCTCGCTTATAAATTTCACCGAGGGGGGTTTGTTGGGGTACTGCTCGTCAAACTGTAGAACAAGCTTGAACGTTCCGTCTTCAAAAGGCGTATCAGCTGGGCCTATGATGACAGCATTCCATGACATCACGTTGTCAGGAAGAGGAGAGGCCGAAACACCCGAGGGGGCATCCAGCTGCATCCTTTTAAAGTCACGCATGAGTCTTCTTTTTGCTGGGGTCGACATTCTATAATAAAAGCGGTGTTAATCAAATTTGTAACTTGAATATGGCGCTTTCTAATCAATGAGAGTGGTGTTGCATCCGTGCACCACGCCACCACCACTGCCACAGGGATCCTTCCCTCGCGGCTACAAAGTTTAGTAATATCGTATATCAATTCAAAAGCTCTACTCTATAGAACCGTTACTCCTTGTTGTAGATGTCGTTCACCAACACCTTCAAGTCGTCAAGGATGTTGGAGGAGTCCTTCTCGACCTTGGAGAGCAACTCGTCGATCTTGGTACCCAAGGTGGTTTCCTTCTCACTCACCTCCTCGACCTCCTCGACAGCCTTGCCTTCCCAGAAGCTAGTCAAGTTGTGTCCAGCACCATTGTAAGCCAAAAGGTTTGGAGTACCGTCGTTGGGGATGTCAGTCAACTTATCCTTGGTGGCGTAGTTGATCAAGTTCTTCTTCAACTGACCTGGGGACACACCCTTGTCGGAGACAAAGAACTCCGAGTCAGCACCGGGCTGCAAAGACACAAAGTAAGCCAACAAACCAGCAATATGTGGCGAGGCCATGGAGGTACCACTCAAAGTGGCGGTGGCAGTGTCGGAGCCGATGTAGGTACTCAAGATGTTGAGACCTGGAGCAAAGATGTCAACAGTCTCACCGTAGTTAGAGAAGTAGGCTCTCGCATCGGAGATGGTCGAGGCACCGACGGTGACTGCCAACTCAGCAGAGGCTGGCGAGGTGTTTGAGGCATCCTGGTTCTCATTGCCGGCGGCCACAGCAAAGTGAAGACCAGCTCTGACAGCGGCATTGACAGCCAAGTCCAAGGCAGGGGACTTGCCACCACCCAACGACATGTTGGCGGTAGAGCCCTTGAAGCCCTTCTTGCCCTCCTTGGCCTGCTCCTGGTGAGATTTGGCAGCAAATTCAACACCCTTGAGCACATCCGACATGCTACCGGAACCGTTGGAGCCCAAGACCTTCACGGCCACAATGTGTGCATTCTTGGCCACACCGAAGTCCTTCGATGCAATGGTGCCGGCACAGTGGGTACCGTGGCCGTTTGCGTCGGTGTCAGTGTCGCCAGTGGGGATGGTCTTACCCCATTTAGCTCTGCCTTCAAACTGGGTGTGGTCGACATACACACCAGTGTCAACAACGTAAGATGTAACACCACTGCCGCCCTCGGTGTCGTGGAGGTACTGGTTGAAAGAGCTCAAGGAGAGAGGGGGTCTGTGGGAGATTCTGGCCAAACCCCATGGGGCGCCCTTTTGAACGTCGAACTCGTTGGCGTACACCTTGGAGTCCTTCTCAACGTGAGCGACGGCGGGGTCACGGCGAATCAACTCGATCATGGAGTCCATGAAGTAGCCGGTGTAGCCAGTAAGGAGGTCGGCCACGTCGAACGAGTCGGTGATACCACCCTCAGTCTCCACAGCCTCGATAGCGGCGAAGTAAGGGTCGCTCTTCTCAGCAGAGCCCACTGCCTGAGCGTGGGCTTCAGAAACCCACTGAGAGTGGAACTGGACGTAATCCTTGGGAGTGCCCTCCTTGAACACCACAATGTACTTCTGGGGAATGACATCACGGAGACCCTCCTTAGCGGACAACAAGGGAGCCGCCAAAGAAGGAGCAAGCAATTCTGGGCGCTCGGAGCCCTTCAAGTCGGCAATGAGGTCGCCGGCCTTATGGGAAAGATCTTCCTTCAAGGAGGCCAAGTCAGAGGACTTGAAGACGTCGATAACGTCGCCAATGTGGGGGATAACGAGACCGTTGACACCCAAAGTGGCAAGAATGGAGAGAGCCACGGAGCGAGAAAACAACATGGCTGGGTAGCGGGAATATAAGATTTAGATTGGATTCCTTCTGGTTTCAGATAAGAAGATAGAGGGGGTAGTGGCGATAAGAAGCTCGGCTTTTATAGCGACTCGCGCGGTGTGTGTAGGAAAGGGGCTGGCACTTGAGAGGTACGGGTATACTGCCAACGCTGTGGACATACTTTACTGGCAGGACGAAGAGAAAAAAAAGTTGAGAGTTTAAATTTGACTAGAATTGAGTTTTTTGAATGAGAAAGTTTTTTTTTTTTTTTTTTGGGAAGTGCTCGTTGTGGCGGAATATGACGTCGTGTGCTGATAACCAGCCGAGATGCGGACTAACGATAAGAGAGCCTGAGACGTGAGTAAGGGAGGAAAAAGAGAAAAGAAAAAGGAGGATTCAAATCCACGTTCAGTGGTTGAATAACTCTCGGTATATTTGATTTATTATTGGAATTATATCCGACTTCGTGATGTGTGGACGTTTGCTGTGAACTGTGGAGCTGAGGCTTCGCAGCCACTCATGACTCAGAACGGTTCGGAGTTACCCAGGTGGACGTGTAATTGAATTCTCCGTGGTTTCAGTAGGAGCAAGTTCTGGGATTTATGTGTTGAAGGTAGCCGAGTTACGTGTTTTTGGAAATTTGTAGAAGGGTCATCCACACTTTTCTTGCCAGATTGAGAAAGTGGACCCAACCAGTGCGATACATGGTAGTACAAAGATGCTTGGTCCTGTGATTTTAGGTTGCGTGGACTCAGATTGCGTGGACTCAGAAAGAGACAGAGATTATGAACACTTTGGGTATTCTCGTCCCTTTCAAAATGAATTGTATTATGTATTCGAAAAATGCAGTTTGAATTAGCCATTCTCTATAGGTTAGACGATTGCTTTAAGATTAGGGCACCGTTCGAATTCTCTCTATAGAACTCATGAACGGTTCGTGCTGTGATAATTACGCCAAACAAACAATAGCCCGAATGAATGGCCGTTGCTAATGTTGATTGACCAAGCTGGAGGCAAAGGAACATAAGGTTGACCTCCACCGTAGACATATACCAATACAAGAACTCACGCGAGCATTCAAGTGAGTTTCCACCCACGATGCTAACATTATCTATGTAAGTTGGTTATAATTACAATTACGCCATATAGTCATTGGCGTCCATTATCACTAGCCAACGGGAATTGCATTCCGTGCAAGCCAGTCCCGGGCAGAATCTTCGTCTCTCAGCTTATGGACCGCCCGAAGAGCCATTATTCTAGAATACTGACCCTCGTCAGCTAAGTGCTCCGCAAGAGTCTTCTTTAAGTGGACGCTTTCGGAAATGCAGAAGTAAAACTCATTTTGAGCTCTTTTTGTACCGACCTTCTTCGTTATAGAGAGCTCAGGTCTCACCACTAAAGGCAAAAGCTCCAGCTGGATACGACTAAGCAGCTCCTTGATCGGTTGAGGCTGTGTAGACGTGGCACAATGCGGATTTTGACACCATGCGTTACCGCAGCCTTTGGTGAGCTGAAGCATGTAGCGGCGCTCTATTCTATTCTGTAATTTGATGTTTGTCGGATCAGCAACAGTCGCAAACAATGGCCCGTAGCAGATATCGCAAAGGCCAAGGTCATTCGAGGCAATATCGACGATATTCACACAGTTGGAGTTAGCACACATGCCGATGGATTCTGTATTAAGCTCAACCTTGTCCATGTAGTGCATCCGCATGTGGCTCTTGAGATCTTTGCGTTTGAAAATCCTGTTGCATTCATAGCATTCTGTAGTTTTGTTACCACACTGATTCTCGTGATGGGTGAGATTGGTGAATCTGTCTTCGTTGGTCTCTTCCTCTTGGGCTAATATGAGATGACAGAACATGCACTCATGAAGTTTGGCCGGACACTTCGTCAGCTTGTGGTTTCTGACCAACAGCACGAAATCCGTGAATTCCAGCTGGTCGTCACACTCCTCGCAGCTGTATGGTCCACTGTGTTGGAGACGGTTGTGTTTAAATTTGAAAAGTGTACTATTACCGGCCACAAGAGGCCCACAGATATCACAGTGCCAGTGATTGGCAGGCACTTCTTTGGCGAAGACCAGACCACAAGAACACTTGACATTGTTCCTGATACAAAACGCCTCGTGAAGGGGAAGCTTGCTTTTCTCGATAGCTTTGCCACAATTACTGCAAGAAGCCTCTGCCGAGACATCCTTGAGTGGTTCGCTCGTCTTCACAACTTGATTCTTTTCGAGCTTGACCCTGGCATTGTGGTCCCATGCGAAGACGACAGCGTGCAAGAAACACACGTCTTCCTCCTTGTACTTTTCCAAATGGTTGATGATCATGTCGCTCTTCACATCGATGTTAATCGTTTTATCAGCGTTGGCAACAACGGTATCTTGAGACATTGTCTCGAACGCAAAGTTGTCCAATTTGACAAATTTATCGAGGGCAACGAGCAAATCCACGTTGTAGGCCTCATTTTCATTTTCCGACCTAAGCACCAAGGAAAAGCTGCTCTGTGCCTTGCGGAGGTCAATCTTGAATATCTTGGGCACGGCAGTCTGGTTGAACGGCACAACCTCGAGCACCTCAGAGTCTAAAAGTTCAGGTATATTCTCTAGAGCTGAGGTAGCATCGTTCTGGCTAAGCTGCTGTGCCGCCATAATGTCGTTCAAAGGAAGAACATCCAAAATTGTATCTGTATCCACGACTATCACAGTGGCGGCATTTGCATCCTCCACATTCACCTCCACCGAGGTCTTGGCCGCCGGGTCATCTATAAAGAACAGTTGTCCTTTGCTCAAGGTTGTGTAGTTTTTGCTAAGCTGCAGTTCAAGGTAGTATTTCCAGTTGGTGATGTGAGAGTAGAACTGGGCTGGTTTGAGTTGTAGGAAGGTGGCCTTTGGCGGAGTCGATAAGGAAACAGAAACCATCTCGCTCTTAATCTTATTGAAAATGTACCGAGGGACACCCACAGTGCCTTCTTCGGCAGTGAATTCACGGACTCCCACCGTCACGCTAGATGCTCCATCTGATAAGCTGAACACCAATGGGTGCGGTAGATCGGTGACATCATCTATGGTGGACTTTAGGAGGGAAGGAGGAAAGAGGCATTTATCCGAGCTACTCGGAAGTGCTTCTAGAAATTGGACAGATAGTTCGGTGGACATGGGTGATTCGTAAGCTGTGGGTGCAATGCAAATGATGGCAAGTCTTCTAGAGGGTTCATGCACGTGACAGAACTGGGTTCAAGAAGTTACCACTGGCGGCGGTGGCAAGAGAGAGATAAAAATATTCAATTGTTCAAGATTGCCTGAAAACGGTTATTTACTCTTCTTGGCTGTTTTAGTGTAGTGGTGATATCGCGAATGGATTAGGCATAGATGGCTTGAGAAGCAGGCCGATTTGTAGATACATCTGCGATTCGATTTTAATCATCATTTGTTATTTGAGCGTTGAGTAAATAAACTTCTTCAAAAGAAGGCCAGTTTCTAAATGATTTCTGCTTATACAGAGTCGTAGTCCAGAAAGGTGTTTGACTGCAATTGAACGCTTCTGCCCCAGACTACTTGTTCCATTTTGAAGCCCATGCATTCCGTCTTTATGTTGATACCTTAAACAGTGCCTTGCTGCTTGATTCTGTCAAAATTCATGTGTACGGAGCGACTAACTCTTAGGAGTTCTTAGGAAGTTAGTCTACCTCCTCTACCGACATCATCCTGCCTGTTTCATTTTCCCGATTGAATCAAGGGTGACCAAAAGCTACTCGTCTAAAGGTCTGGGTCCTTCTCTTCGGCACAGAAAGCACCGACCCAGGGAGAGTCCCCACTCAGTAGTGAAGTGACTTCCCCTATGCAAAAACGCCTATGTCCAACCCAACAGACACTAGAGAACACATTTGACCGAAAGTCTTACATTGTACTACTTCGATTTAACTCTAGATTCTTCAAATACTCTACTGCTTTATTCACTGCATTCAAAATTTGACATAGCATGTCACACGATCAGTAAATTAACACATTGGGAACAGCCTCCTGGGCTTGGTCGGAACCCAAAAGGACGCTACAATCTCTCAACGTCGCCTATACCCCTCAATTCCATGAATCACTAGTGAACTAAGAAAACTTTTCAAATCAGTTCCTCTAAACGAATTCCCCAAAGTTCACTGCTACACTTGACGTACAAGAGATTACCCCTGCTTTTCTAAAATATAAGCCAGGTTTTGGACTCGGCCTTTGTCAATTCGCTGCAATGCATGTCTTCTTATCTGACCCCTCGGCGAAGAGAGCCCCTGGAATGCAACATTGAGCTGAGCCCCTATGGGCTATGCCAAAGCAAACGAACGGGAGGATGATAAAAAGCTCCGAATTCAAATATCCACAATAAAATGAAAACGAATTGTTTGTTTACCGGAGCCTACGCCAGATCGCGGCTATGCACGCTTTCGGTTGTACCATAGTGCCACTGGTACATGGACGCCAAAAGTGGCATCTTACAGACAAAAAACGCTGGGCCAGCAAACAAGCGAAAATCTCTCCTGAGGCATTTATGGATGTTTACGGTGCCAGGCTGCGATGGCTGGTGTCTGGGTTTTTAGTGCTAGTTCGACTTCGCTTCAGAAAAAAAGAGAAAAAAAAACTTGAGCAGTCTTTGTGGTATCTACGTGAGCTCAATAAGCCGAATCACTGTCCCACCAAAAGTTTCTGACGGCCTCTGACTGTCGGATTCAGACATCCGGTCATATGACCTCGAGGCGAAGGTATGCATAGACGCACACCGTTTTATTAGTATGGTATATACCGACACAGCCAATATAACCAAAATACACAAAAGCAAATAGCCTTCTACGCTTATGTCGCAGGAACATGTTTGGTGTACTGATTTGTCCAAGGCGGCCGGCAAGGATCCCGATACGACCGTGAAGTGGCTGGATTTAAACCGTACTACCCATTTGATGAAGGCTAGGTGCCGCCACGTTTCGGGGCTTAGACGACGTTGCAGATGTCAAGTTGTGTGCGGTTTGGGTGCAAAAACCACTTCAGCCAAAAAAAAAACTACAGAACGCCTGCGAAGACTTCCTTACGAGATGACAACCAGTTCTGGACGGTTATAGGGCGAAGTTGGAGATAGTTTAAGATTTTATTTTTTGTTTTAGTATTTCTCAATTAAGGCTCTAACCTGTGGCTGGACGCTACACAATCTTTTATTGCACTGTGTTCTCTAATCTTTGAAGTGTTTTCCCAAAGCGTGTCACTGTGTATATCAACCAGCCTCGCGCTCCCGAATCGACTTTTTTAAGAAATACTACAACTCTTCAGCTCCTCCACCAGTCCTCATGCTGTTCTCAAAGTTTGCCTATCTGAGAGCTGGTGTGGCTGCCATTCTTTTAGTGGTGCTTCTAATAAATGTCGCCATTTTTAGCAGATCAGAACCTGACTATTATTCCAACGCTGCTGATAATGGCCTTGAACATAGTCTCGATCAGTTGACTTCGAACGAATACACAGATCTGCTTCGCAAGAGCTTGCTTGAGGCCAACAAGGAGACTGTTCTTGACCAGATCAAGCAGGACTTGATCAACTCACACCGTGATCAGTTCCTTGCCGATTTGCGTCAACAGGTCAAAGATCAGAACGAAGAGAACTTCAAAAACGAGCTCCAGAAAAAGCTCAGCGAAGAGTTCACCAACTCCTACTTCAGTGTAAGAGAAAAGAACTACGACATATTACAGGGTTTGGAGCAGAAGTACTACACCGAGAACAAGGAGAGCCTCAAGAACTTTGAGGTGTTTTCTGCCGTCGAAAAAGTGCTTCCACCGGAAACGTCTGCTAGTCTCAAAGAAAAGGTTCGTGAGGAGTTGGACAAGACCATGTCTCGCAAGAACTATTTCCAGTTCATATTAGAGGACTTGATTGTCAAAAACGCCCCCACCATGCCCCCGTTGAACAAGGAGGAAAACGGTAAGGATATCAAAGGCTGTGCATTTGTGGTGAACCCGGTCATCTACGACGAAAAGAAGTTGGACAGAGTCAAAATCAGCAAAGAGCGTTTCCTGGATTTCCAAAAGCACCACGATAACCTTGTGCTGCAGCTTCACTCGATGAGTGCTCCAGCTCCTCAAATCTTCTCTGGAGATGGAATAGTACTCAGTGCTGGAGGCGCTTATTTCGCTGGAGCTATGGTGGCTATCGCCCAAATCAGGGAAACTGGCTCGAAACTTCCGATCGAGGTGATGATCAACACCGAGGCAGAGTACGATCCCAAATTGTGTGCCACTTTGCAAAACACCTTCAATGCTCGCTGTGTGGTGATAGAGAAGGAAGTCGGTACTGCCATGTTGGAAAAACTCCACCAGACTAAATTCCAACTCAAGATCCTCGGTCTTTTGGTGACTTCATTTGAAAACGTTATTGCTTTAGATGCCGACAACATGCCCTTGATGAACCCAGATAAGCTTC
This sequence comes from Candidozyma chanthaburiensis, assembly GCA_030579055.1. Classification (NCBI taxonomy): domain Eukaryota; kingdom Fungi; phylum Ascomycota; class Pichiomycetes; order Serinales; family Metschnikowiaceae; genus Candidozyma; species Candidozyma chanthaburiensis. Next base: position 137,458 of record JAKUAA010000027.1, read on the forward strand.
TTCTGTCTCCCCAGTACTTGAAGACAAAATTCGTTCTCTGGCCTGATCTCTGGCAACGAACCGTCTCCCCAACTTACTACGATATTGCAAGGCTTGACGCTGGAATGCCTGTGAGAAGACACGGAATCCCCAATGACGAGGACGCCAGAGACTATTTCGCTAGAGACCCTGCTATAGTGCATTTCCACGATCGTGAGGGAATCCCCAACGCCGTGTCTACAGAAACAGGGCAGATGGTCTTCAACAAGAGAGAGCACTTCAGATCGCTCTACTTGTCTCTCTACTATAACGTATACGGCATCAGCCATTACTGGAGATTATTCTACCAAGGGAGCCCTGGTGAAGGTGACAGAGACACGTTTGTGCCTGCTCTCCACGTATTTGACGAGCCCTATCATGTTGTGGAAAGGGCTACTTGGTTGGCCGGCTTCAAAGAAAAAAGTGGTCGCTTTCAAGAAACCACAATCGTTCAGTATGACCCGATCACTACGTCTGCATTCGTTCGGGAGTGGAAGAAATTTTTGGCTGATCGTAATGAAGACACCAGACTTGCATTCGATCAGAACACGGGGAAAACAAAGGATCTTCTAAAGGAGCTTCAAAAAGAGAAGGGCGAAAGCTTGCCTCCGTTACCTGAGGTAATGTTTCTTCATGTGCACAGACCAAAAATCAACCCTGTCCTAGAGACAAATCCAGAAGGCTATTTCAACTGCTTCGCTCAGCGAAACCTAGGAAAACCTGACTTCTACAAAGATCATTTTGGGCCTCAGGACTGGGAACTTCGTTTTAACTTGATCTCTCGCTGGGCAGCTTGTAAAGGCCTAGATAGCCCTCACTGGTGGAAATCAGTGGAACGGGACCAGACCACTGTTTGCCAAAAAGTTTCAGATTATGTGAAGCTTTTAGAAGCGGACACCAAGGATCCCAACGGTCACAAATTTGAGCACATTGTGGTTGATTTCTGATCACTGCACTGCATAACCTAGCATGCTTCAATATTTATAAATAATATATTCTATCGACGCCTATTCGTCTTCTGATTCGGATCCCAGAGATTCCTCTTCACTTTCTGACTGTTCATCTGAATGATTCCCAGCGTCATCTGCAGTGGCATAAATCTCCTCTAAGGATACCTCGTAGCCCTGCTTGTGCAAAAACTCTTGGAATCCTGGCGCTGTGGTTGTGGGAAGACAGGAGAACAAAAGCGACAGTTTGGGCTCAAAAAGAGGCACGAAGTACTTCTTTAAAACTTCCAATAAGTCGTCTTTTGTGACGGATCCGAGACTCTGCAAGAAGTCCTTGGCATAGTTGGGCCCTCTTTTCTTGAATATGTTGTCCAACACCTTATTTACAGCGGCGTCGTGGTTGTTGGATTCGGCTTTCACAAGGGAGTTGACAATTCCAGCCACAGCATTATCGATGGCGATCTGGTCGATCTCTGCTTCGCCAAACGCATGATCATGAACGATTTTCTTGGTGGTTTCCCATGCCTGTTGAGCATCAGCGCCTCTATAAATGACGAAGGTGAGAAAACCGGACTCCACCATTCTTCTGATTGCAGCATCGTAAGCGAGGCCAGAACCTCTGACTCCTCTCCACAAAGGGCCTTCCATGGCAGTCAAGATCTCACTGGCCAACGCAATTCTGGCAATATCAATGTCGGAGTAGTCGGTTGGAATTGGAGTCATGGCTATCAAATGGGTGGTTTCGCTGGCTGGAGTAGTGACAAGGAATGCTTGGCCTGAGCAGCGTTGGCCAATTTCAGACTTGAACTGGAACGACCTAGGGACTTTCTCAAGATCCAAACTGGCATCATCTTTGGCTCCGGCGAACTCAGACACAAATCTGGACCATGATGAAATGGGCTTCTCAAGGCTGGAGCATCCACCAGTCAAGAAAAGCTTCATGTTGTTGACATTAAAAAGCCTCTCCTTGATGGTCACAATGTCAGCCACAATTTCATGGAACTTGCCGTGCTCGATTTTTTGCATCAACTCTCTGTAGAAGCTTTCAGTGTAGATGGAGTCCTGCGCTTTTCTCAAGGAAGTCTCCTTGTAAACTGTTTTGTACTGCGAGGAGTACATCATCAACTCGTCGTTTCTCTTTTTGTCGGGAAGAGAGTTGATGAGTCTCTCAACAATCACCTTCACTCTGGACTCTTCAAACACGGAGTACTTGAGGACATTAATCAACCAGTCGATGGCCTTGTCGTACTTGGCCACTTCAAATTTGACATTCACTGTGATGAGCTCGACGAACTGGCTGTCGAAGCCGTTGTCCAAATCGAAGTCAAGCAAGTCGTTGTTGAGCTCGGTGATGACCTCCTCATAAGGCAAGTATGTTCCATCCGGCTTTTTGATGGAAACTGAAAAGATATCCTCAATAAGAGAAAAGTATCTCAACAATTCGGGAGGTACAACAGCCAGAGAGAAGACCAATTGCGCAGTGACAAACTGAGACTTGTAGTCCTCTAAGTGGACGTATAATGGGAAATTCTCGGGGGTATCGTTTTTGATGCGCTCGTAAAGGGCGCCATCTTCCTTGTAGAATGTAAGTCTCGAATCGTTGTTGCCGGCCTTGTACGAATCTGTCTCTATGAAATTAATTTTGGCAGCATCAGGCTTGCCAAACTTCGTGAGCACATCGTCAGGAATAGGAGCATCATTTTTTGCCTGGGCATCATCAAGCTTTTTTTGCAATTTGGCAAGGCCCTCTTCACCGTGGGTTTCTCTTATTGTCTTGTTGCGCTGGCGATTCTCGGCCTTGTTGTCTTTGATAGCCTGAGGCGAAGGTTTACCGATGATGGTCACTGACTTGCTTTCGATGAAATGTGCTTTGATAAAGTTACACCACTGCAGGGCTGACCATGTTGCCAATTCATCCTGCTCCTTCAAGCTTTTGCACCACTTGCTCAAATCAGAGCCATCGTGGTTACCGTAGATCACCTCCAGAATAGCCACATTGGAGAAAGTCAAAGGAGACCCTTCGGTCTTGGAAATGAACTTGATCTTCTGCTGAGCCACAATCTGGCGCATATAGGTAAGGTCAAAGTTTTCTTCCTCGGTGATGCTCTTTAGGAGTTCCTTGATCTTCTTGTCCACATTGTGCAATTCGGCAGCAGGAATACCTCCCACGTAAAAATTCACGCCAATGCGGACAAAATCGTCGGTGATAACGTCTATATCTGTTGCGAAAGGCTCTTCCACCTCGACCAAGTGCTTATTCAACAAAGAAATTGGCAGCTCAGCCAAGTAACAACCCACCATATCCAAGGCCAACACAGCCAAGGTATCTTCGGCATCTGGGCCGATCCAGCCAATAAGAAGCTCGCCCATCGACTCGTCGTCATCAGGGAACAGCACCTCTTTAATGACTTCTTTGGTGAGTGGAAGATCCACTTTTGAGTCGATCCAGGGCCTTTTATGTGGTGTTTCTGGCAACGACGGGAGACCGGCATCGAACTCTTCCATTGTCTGAAGAAGCTCCTTTTCATCAACAGAACCGGTGATGATTATACCTACATTGTCTGGGCGATACATGGCCTTGTGGAAGTCTCTTATCTGGTCCCAAGTCAAGTGTCGCAATTCAGACATAAGTCCGCCTGTTTCGGAGGAGTAGCCGGAGTCCTTGGCATAAAGAGCCCGGTAGTATTCTAGATAAAGCACGAACCACGACTGGCTCTCGATACCTTGCATTTCGCTGAATACCACACCTTTTTCCTTGCCCTTTCCGTCGATATGGTAGACCTCGGTGAGACACGATTCGTCGTTTATAATGGGGTTGAAAACGTGGTCCAAGTAAATGGGCAAAAGCTTCTGGAACCCCTCCCATCCAGCGGTGGTAAGCGTGTACACTGTCCTATCTATGGCAGTCCAGGCATTGGTGTATGAGAAGAACCGCTGGCCCAAACTGTCTAGCAAACCCTTGTAAGGGTATTTCTTAGAGCCCATAAACACAAGATGTTCCAAAGTATGAGGACATCCAGAATCATTGGGGATTTCCGTCGCCACAGCAAAGTAACCATTGACCATCGGCGTTGGCTGGTTGACATATGTAAGCAGCAAGCCGGTTCTGCGAGAACGCCATTTTTTGATACTGGCAGGAGCGTACTCCACGTTGAAGCTTGTCTGGAGAGCAAACTGGGAGCTCATTCTGCGTGCCAGGAGGTGAAGAGATCGGATAATGGTTTTGTGAGCGACGATGATGGATGTTTTTCACTTCGCACTGTGGTGGTTAACAAAAGACTGGTAGAGATGGTTTTGTATTGGCGAAAGGGTGAGCTTTGAAGATGATTCTGGAAAGCGCTAGTTACATTTTATTGGGTTTGAGGTTTTTTGTTGAGTGGGTTGGAGAATTTGAGGGTCGATGCATGGTTGCAAATGCAAAGCAGGCTGCATTGGAGGGTCAGTTGAAGAAAGTTGGGAGAAGTTTGAGTGTTCTTAAAGAAATTGAGGCGTGTTCCTGAATAGAATTTAAGGCTGGAAGCTAAAACAAGTGTAGTTGCCCACTCTTTGGGGGTGTATAAGCTGAAGAAACAGTGTATCTGGCTCTTTGTGATAAGTGGGATTGAAGGACTACATCGAGTTTGGCGGCATTGGTAAAAAGGAAAAATCCAACTCGCTACAAAGGCGAGGACTGACACTGATGTATGGAATATGGTGAACTTGAAGCCTTTATGGTGATCTGTTGATCTGGAAATGGCTGCGAAACGTGAGACAATATAACCCATTCCTCAAATCAGCTTTGAAGCGAGAGAGTCGCCTTATTTTATTTCGTCCCTTAGCTCGTAGAAGTGTTAGATATGAATTTTGACCACTTTTTCCAACAAAAGATAGTGACAGTGTTATCAAACCAACATGTCCTAACCTGCCTTATCTCCTCTTACACCCTTCCCGTACCACTTGTTGAATAGTCAAAGATTTTTGGGCATTATTTGATTTGAAATCCAAATACTTCAAAACTTCCAACCTCCATGTCCTCCCACTATCACCTCGAACTCACTAGACTCTATTTACACCCGTACACCTCACCAACTACACAAGCGCGCCTACAACAACAAACATAGAAGCTTCATATATAACCGCAAAGATACTCACCGTTTCCGGTCTGAGAAAAGCATATGTCGCTTCATTTCACAACCGATGCTCCTCTTTCGGTCAAGCGGCGCATGCAAGAGGACGACACCTTTCTTCCGCCTCCTCTAAGTGCATATGGTCTTGCCCTGCTTAATGAGGGCTCCACAAATCGAAGCTTGAGCACAATGCAAATGGAGGAAAATCACGCCCTAAAAGCCAGTTTAAGGAACAGCTTACTGGTACATTACAAGAAGGCGCCACATGAAACTGACACTCAAAACAAAACCTCAAATCAAGATGTAAGCGGGACCAATATCAGCACAAACATGAGCCACAACAGTGCTAGCGCCCACAGCATGATCAACCACAACACTAGCGTCAACAACATGAGTCAAAACTTGAGTGGCAACATTAGTGGCCACTCATTCAGCTCCAACATGCACACGGAAGAGAACGAGGACCTCATGGATGCTTCCAATGATCCAAGTGCTAAACTGCTGCATACCAATGCCACAACTCCGGGCGGGTCTCAAGCTACTGGAAGCTTAAGCCGTCTGAATTCGCTAGGGTTGACCAAACGGTCCAGATTTGCTCGCCGTTTTGCCAAGTTAGGCCCTCCAAAACGTGCTTCGGAGGTCCCAGAACAATCTCCTGGCCTGGGCAAAACAGCAGACCTCTTGAAGCCACAAGCTTCTGGTGAGCTTCTTAATGCATTCAAAACTCCCCCGATGTTGAAGCAGCAGCACCTGAGCGGAGGGAACTCGCCCCGTGGAGCCATCACCAAAGAGTCCACTTTCTTCAAATCTCTCGAAAAGCTACGCAACAGCAGCAACGAAAACAGCCGCGTCAGTCCGCCTCTCATTAACAAAATAGCATCAGAGAATGCCGCTAAAGACACCTCTCCGAAACCTTCAAGGTTCCTGGTGTTCGTCGATAATCAACCATCTCAACGCCCACCATCTCGTGGTCTCTCGCAGAGGCCCTGGAGCAGGCCCCCCTTGATGAGCATCTCGCCTAGTAAAATCAACTCCGAGCGTGACGCTGAAGTCTTCAGAAAACCAAAGTTGCCGAAACTTTCTGTGTCCTCGAATCCAATGCCATCTACGAGGTCCACATTTGCTACTCCACCTCAACCTACCCCAGCATCGTTTCCACAACAACATGTGCCAGAGCCGGTCCAGAATCCCGGGCGGCCTCATAGCGAGTCCGGTGGCATAGTTGAAGATGGCAAAAGAAAGAAAATCATCTCCGTCAACAATTCACAATACGAGAAACTTGAACTTATAGGCAGAGGCGGGACCTCAAAAGTTTATAAGGTCAGATCACTTTCCAGCAAAAAGACATACGCAATCAAGAAGGTCACGTTCGATCAGTTTGACGAAGCATGTGTCAAAGGATTTAAGGGCGAGATTGACTTGCTCGCCAAACTCAGAAACGAACCTAGAGTGGTGCAGCTACATGAATACGCAATCAATGATGGGAACATCTTTTTAACTATGGAATGCGGTGAACTTGACCTTGCTCATGTTTTACAGCAGAGGCAAGTAATGGGTAGCTCCCTTGACTTGAGCTTTGTTCGCTTCCACACCATGGAAGTTCTCAGATGCGTGGAAGCAGTTCACCGAGCTGGGATTGTTCACAGCGACCTAAAACCTGCAAACTTCTTGTTCGTCCGCGGTATCATGAAAATTATTGACTTTGGCATAGCAAATGCCGTGCCTGATCACACTGCCAACATCTACAGAGAATCACAGATTGGCACGCCGAACTACATGGCCCCGGAGGCCCTCGTAGAGGTGAATCAAACGCTCAACTTGGCAAAAAGCAATGGAAATACATGGAAGGTGGGAAAGCCCTCTGACATCTGGTCCTGTGGCTGTATGATCTACCAAATGATATACGGTCGCCCACCGTATGCATCGTATGCTGGCCAGCAGAGAATTATGGCTATCATGAACCCACAGGTCAAAGTGCATTACCCTTCTCACGGGCTCGGCGAAGTTCCGGTGCCCCGTAGCGCAATTGAATTGATGCAAAAGTGTCTTGTGAGGAATCCACACGAACGGTGGACTGTCCAAGAGTGCCTCACTTCAGACTTTCTCAAACCTAAAGCTGTGAGCAATGATTTCGTCAAAGACGTCGTGAAATCAGCCGTAAACTATGGCTACCATAGACGCAGTAATGGAGACATATCCGACGATGTGCTCAATAAGCTCGTGGACAGCATCATCGATCAAATCCAAACCCTTAATTACGCTTAAAGACGATCGTTAACACACAACCTAATTACATAGCATTAGCATAATACATTGCATGAGAGACGTTTTATTGTATTTAAAACCATTTAGTCGTGATTTTGCGGGAGTCGTTCTATTGTTTCTTAACGTGGACCCAACTTCTCCAACACCCTAGGGCCCTGCTCCTCCCATTCCTGTTTCGAGATCCACATGTGGTCCTTGTCGGACATAATGTTGGCCAAAACCGCTCCTCCAATGAACACCATGTGTCTTCTTCTTGGAGGATCCTCTACTCTGATCTTGAATTTGTCGAATCTGGTTGGGTCACCCTTCAAGACTCTGGTCAACCACAACTGCTTCAACTCTCTCTCCAATCTCGAGGGCAAGCCAGGATACATAGAAGATCCACCAGACAAGACAATTGCCTTGAAAAGAGAAGATCTAATATCCACATCCGCAGCCTGGATGGTATTGAACAATGTCTCACCCACGCCCGGCTGTTCAACGTCTACCAAGTTGGGCTGGAACAAACACTCGGGGGCCTCAAATCTCTCTGAACCGACCTTTATGACACGACCGTCCGGCAACTCGTAAGACTCAACCAAAGTGGTAGTCTCGGTCGCCAACTTCTGGTCCAAGGCCAAGTCACACGACACGTAACACAACTTCTCCTTTATCTGACGCACGGTTTCAAAATCAGCTGTTCTGTTGAAGGCGTAGCCTCTACGTAACAACAAGTTGATGAGGTTTCTGGTCACATCTCTTCCGGCCACATCTAATCTCCTGGTCAAATGATTCAAGACCACGGATTCATAGACAGGCACAATATGGGTCACACCGTCACCGGAGTCTACCACAACACCAGAACTCAAACCCTGGGCGTACAAGGCCAAGACAGCCTGAATGGCTACGTAGACACCGCCAAACTGGTACTTTTCGAACATCACGTCACACATGGTCTCTCTGTTCTTCAAGGGGTTCATGGGAGGCTCAGTTAAAAGAATCTTTTTACCTTCCGTGGGCGTTTTCATCTTTTCGTAGAAAGCATAGTCCCAGAGGTGCTCCATATCCTCCCAATTCTTGATGATACCGTTCTCCATTGGGTAGCCGATCTGCAATAGCGAACGCACCTCACTGGCCTCGGAGCCACACATTATATCTTTTATTTCGATATTGTCGGGCACCAAAGCATTTCTTTCCTCTGCTCTCAAAATGGGCCTTCCTACAAGTGAAGGAAACGTATAGTCTGGGAAATTCGTGCCGGCCCGGCCGATCTTGACGAATCCGGTACCTTGGTCAAGAACTAATGTTAGAATGATTTGAAGAAGTGTAATTTGCTATTTTACATACCAATTGGGGTGCCTTCCATGTTGTGGGTCTAATTGGTGTAGTGTCCGCAATTTCTGGTGATAGTGCCGGCGCTGTGTGCAGAACACCCAGGCCCAAGCGTTCTCGGAGATGTTTGCAGCCATTTCGGAACGGTATTAATCCGATGATTTTTGGGGAACAAAAAATGCAAACGTGAGGTACGACGTATGTGTTTTGATTTCAGGCTCGATTTTTGTCACCTGCTTCCACTGGAACTGCTCGTCTCCTTCCCTGATTCTTATACCCTTCCCAAAAGGATTGAAGCTCTTGGGTCTAGGTTCAGGCAGAGCACTTTCGTCGGTATCAACTTCGCTTAATTCTCTCTTGACACCGTGAGCTTCCTTCTTTTTATCCCCCACCCGTGCAAGCCTCCTGCTTTCGATGCCCAGCGTCTTTCTGCCCTGGATATCCTTGAGCCTTTTAACTACGTCGCCCAAATCCTTGACCATTTCTTTTCTGGCCTCATAACGACGACCCTGGATCTCCACCATCTCAATGCTAGTCCAGCCATTGGCTTCAAGCGCCTCTATCGTTTTGTCCACTTGTTCTATACATGGACTGAAGCAGCAGATGCCCACTTTAGAAGACTGCGAAACAACCTTTGGAAGATGTGGAATGGCCGTCCATGGAGAGGGCAAATCAAGAAACACAGAGTCTGCGTTGATGCTTCCCTCGAGAGCAAACTTCTCTGGGAGGTCGGGAATTTCAAAACCACCGTTGCACACATCACGATGAGTCGCTATAGTATTGACTTGAAGAAGACCATGGTCCTCCAATTCCTTTTGAGCTTCTAGAAACCGGGGCTCATGAAACTCGTATGTGAAAAGACGGCCTTCTTCCGCAACTGTCCGAGCAAAAGCATGGGTGAAAGATGCCGATCCAGTGCCTGCTTCGATCACTCTGGATCCACTAGTAATACCAAGTCTCTGTACAATGTACGACGAATCGGGCGTGTACACGATTTGTGTCCTGTGGGGCAAAGATATCGTCCAAAGCTCGGGCGTTGGCTGGAGAAGATGCACGAACCCTTTATCGTTGATTCCTCCCATTTGGGATCCGTACTTCAAGCCAACCATTTTGTCGTGTTCAAAGTTGCCAAAACGGGTGTTGAGGAATTCACCTTTGGTCACGTAGAATGGCTTGATGAGGCCTCGGCTTACAAATGCAAGCACGAGGTCTCCTTCTTCAATATTGTTTTTGCATTCGTAGAAAGACATGGACGGTTGCAAGAATTTCTCATCGCAGACTGCACAGGTAGATGTGGAGGAGGGTACGAACAAGGTCTTTGGGCAGGGTTGATAATTTCTGGATTTGTAAAAAACAGTTTGATATCATTTCAAGACGGGTAGTTGGCTTTTCGAACTGGCACTTTTGGCTGCTTGAGATGAGTCAGTTTTGACTGACTTCGTGGTACAAATGGCTGCAAAATAGAATGGTGTAGGTACCAAGCGCTTCATCTGGAGCACCATAACAGAAGACATATTCAGGACATTATGAACCGAACAGCTTTATGACAAGTTGAGTGAGAGGAAAAAAAGGAACAGAATTGGTTTTTAAGCAAACTTGGGTCCATTGAGACGCTGTGTAGATACTCAGCCATATGCCCACCCATTGAGTCAATTAACTAGTTGTTTGACAACAAGTGCACGCTTTCTACGCAGTCAAGACTATCATGCTTTTCACAAATAAACGTCTTTCGACATTTGCGGTGAATTTTATACTTTTATAGGTGCATGCTCTGTCAGCACTGGGTTGAGATGGAGTTGCCACTATGAGCATTTGGTAGCACGATTGGGTATATTCTTCTACCCTGAAAGGAAAGATTAGATGAAGCCATGCTGATCAACAATCCTTCGCTCGATTGCAAAATTCAATGTGCCTGTAACCTCAATGGTATGCTTTAAATGTCGGGAACGCTCACTCATTTTGACCCTCTTAATTCGCTCACGAGCTTCAGATTAACCGCAAGATCTAATCTACTCCCTAAAGAGGCTAAAAAAATTCTTTTCCCAAACTCTTTTCCCAGATTGACAACTACCTTCCGTTGTGGTCGTGTACCGCCCAACATCAAGCTAGAAAAAACCGAGCCTTAACTTACAGACAAAAGCGTTCTAAGCCAGATCATAGAAAAGGACTTTGTAATGGCGTCGGTTTCTCAGCTGCAGACGCTGGCACAGTCACAGGAATCACAGCCTTCTAGCGAAGAAGGCTTGTACCTCGAATCCTACGCATTTACCACGGCAGCAGCCATTGTGGGTTCTGTGGACAGAAAGATCTTTGTATTGTTGAGGGACGGCAGAAACGTATTTGGCATTTTGAGAACATTTGACCAATTCGCTAATTTGGTGTTGCAGGACACACTTGAAAGAATCTACTTGCCTAAGGATAATGAACATGCCTCAGACAGATTTGGTGAGGTGCCCAGAGGTGTTTTCATGGTGAGAGGAGAAAATGTCGTTATGCTCGGAGAACTAGATATTGATAGAGAGGACGACCACTTGATGCAGATGCAGCAGATTCCCTTTGAGGCTGCCGAAGCCGAGATGAAGGCCAAAAACACCTTTAGGGTGAAAGAGGAGGCCAGGAAAGCCAAGAACTTCTTGAACAGGGGTCTTATCCACGACTTCCTGAAAACAGACTTGTACTAGGTCCCTGCTGGACACCAAAACGAAGCATGAAGTGGTTCATTTCTGCGTATGTAATTTGACGACGAATATCCTCAATCACGAACATTTCATAACGGCTATGTAGCCTACAATTTTGAAGCTCTCTCGACATTCTGCTCATAGCCCTGGTAGAGCTTTTCGAGGGCTGGGAACCTCTTGACCTCTGCCCTTCCCAATTGGCCCAAATGGGCCTCGTCCGGGCCGTCTGCAATTCGGAGTGTTCTGCTCATGGCATACATACGAGCCAACTCAGTGTCCTGAGACACTCCTTCAGCTCCGTACATCTGAATACACCAGTCCAAAATTTGAAGAACAGTTCTTGGGGTGTCGATCTTCGCCATGGCGATTTCCCGCTGAGCCAGCTTAGCGTTTCCAAGATCAATTTTGTGGGCAGCATTGAGTACCAACAATCTGCAGCGCTCAATGGCGATCTTCCACTCGGCATACGCCATCTGGAACGATTCACGGTCTTTCATGGGTTTGCCAAAAATAAGTCTGTTGCTAGCACGGTGGGCTACTCTTCCAAGTGCAAATTCACCCACACCAATGCTTCTCATACAATGATGAATTCTGCCTGGCCCAAGCCTTGACTGGATTATTTCAAAGCCCATGCCATCCTTGGCAAGGTAAATTTCGTTCATGTCCTGAGGCTGGACCTCGTAATTGTCAAAAACCACTTCACAATGGCCATGAGGAGCGTCATCATAGCCGAAGACCTGCAAAGGTCTCAAAACCCTAGCTTTACCGGTGGCGATGGCCTTTTTCGCATCAATCACCAACACAGAGTGGTTGTTGTATGGAGTCTTTTTGTTATCGGACGTTTTACACATCACTAACCACACGGCACATCTTGGGTCACCGGCGCCCGATGCAAACCACTTGAACCCGTTCAAAACGAGGTTCCCATTGGAGTTCTTTTTAGCGGACGTGGCAATGTTCAATGCGTTCGAGGAAGATGTTCCCTTCTCTGTCATCAAAAAAGCCGATCTGATCTCGCCATTGAGCAATGGCTTCAACCATTTCTCCTTCTGGTGGGGCGAACCGTACCTGGCTAAAATCTCCATATTTCCGGTATCGGGGGCATTGGTATTCGTGGCTTCAGGTGCAACGTGAGCTCTGCCCAAGTACATAGCCATCAAGCCGTACTCCAAATTGGTGTAGCCACCACCCTCGGCATAATGCTTTGAAAGGAACATGTTCCAAAGTCCGAGCTCTTTTGCTTTCTTCTTCAACTTTTCGGTAATTTCAGGAGTCAGAGCCCATCTTTTGGCTGGATCCTCGGAAAGCTGCTGGTAGTAGATCTTGTCCGCTGGAATGCAGTAGTCATTGACAAAATCTTTGGTTTTCTGAATAGCCTCCAAACCACGAGGGCTTAATTGGGCAAGAAAAATGGCGGGGATGTCCTCGTTGATAGACATTTTTTCAGTAGCTTGTATTGGATATCTGGAGATTTCAGTCTTTATATATTACCCCACCGTTTGGGGGTGCAGGTACAGCGAGACTCCGGGATTAACTGGAGCTAAAGGTGGGGTGCATTGATTTGACGTGTGAATGGAGGACATTGAGTAGACTATAAAGGACCTGGCTCAATTGGGATGATGTTTCAAGTCGGATCTACTGAAATTAGGTTGAAGGGAAGAAATGTCGGAAAAATGCGGAAAAATGGTGGGAAAAGCCCACATTCTGATTTCCAAGAAGAGCGAGATTAGTGAACGGGGAAATTGTGCTGAGTTTCAATGGTCAAGAAAGGAGGTGCTTAGGTACTTGCAGTAATTTTCTTAGCCAATGGTTCATGAAAGTCCTCTTCAAGTAGGACAGCTTAAAGCGAAGAGAAGCTTTTCAAAGTCTATATGTACAGCCGGACTGCTGTTTTCGGCTTTTAGGGAAGGTCCGAGGGCAGGCAGATAATTTGGCCAAACTATAACATTAAAAATGAACTGGTTGGAGATATATTAGAACCTCGTATTTTGTTTCTTTTGTCTCCGGTCTATCTATTTTCTGTCTGCAGCGTGCAACACTGAATCTAGTACCAAAGCCAGAAAATGCCCGTCTCGAACTGACATAAATATCTTACAAGCACGACCCGGTCATTCCTCACTTAAGTAAAATTCCTGAAAATTTGGAACGAAATTCTTCATCTCAATCATGGGAATACTTACATTGGCTTTTGCGAATTTGCAACCATTGAGACACCTGACCACCAAAAATGGCCATTTCTCAAAAATTGTCAAAAGCTCCAAATCTAAATCCAGCCTCAAGCTCAAGGGCTCAATAAGTTCATTTGTGAAGGCTCCAGTCAACTTCTTTGGCAATCTACCTACAAAGTGCGAGCAATCCTCATAAGATACATCGTTCTCAACAACCTATACCAAGCCAAATCTCACCCCCAAACTCCTTTAGCTCATTCATAATTAATTCCAAATCAATTTTCACCTCCAGAACGCTTCCTTGTCCCACTACTTCCATCCGCCTAGTATCACGACCTGCATACACTGCACCATTTGGCTCTCAACTTTGGCCACTCTCTTATACACCACTCTAATGGCTGAATTTGAATCTGACGTGCCCAAGATCCCGGACTATACGCTTCTGGAGAAGCAATTTCTTATTGCTAATGGCGCCCAAAACGCCACACAGCTTGCAGACGAAATACTCGCTGTAATCAAAGATAACAACATGGCTCCATACTACAAGCACTTGACGATCGAGTTGCCACAATACTTCAAGCAGGACGAGCTGCTTCTTGCTTCTATGGAACAGGCAAATGAGGAGAAATTAAATGCGCTTAAGAAAGACGTTCAAGAAGCAGAGGGCGAGGAAGAGACGGAAATTGATCTTGTGGGAAGCTACACTAAGCTTGCGGAGTACTATACCGAAATCATCGACAGACAAAATGCTGTTGCTACATACAACAAAATGCTTGGATTTACGCAAAGCACTGGATCAAAAGTCGACATTTTGTTGACGTTGGCCCGTTTGGACTTTTTCTTCAACGACTTTGTCGCTGTGTCCAAGACATTGAACGAGGTGGAAATCTGGATCGAGAAGGGCGGCGACTGGGAACGCAGAAACAGAACGAAAACATACAGAGGCATCTACTATTTAGCCACACGAAACTTTTCTGAGGCTGCTAAGTTGTTGATCGACTCGTTGGCCACTTTCACCTCCACGGAGTTGTGTTCATACGACCAGATTGCTCAATACGCCATCATTGCCGGTGTTTTCTCGTTGGACAGAGTGGACTTGAAGTCAAAGATTGTGGACTCGCCCGAGATCTTGTCGATCTACTCCAGTGCCAAGCACTTGGAGCCACTCGTGAGCTTGACCAACTCCTTATACACCTGCCAGTACAACTGCTTCTTCCAGTATCTTTTGGGGACGTACGACGAGTTGTTGTTGACCAACAAGTACCTTAAGGCGCACGCCAACTTCTTCATGAGAGAAATGCGCTGTAAGGCGTACGCACAATTATTGGAGTCTTACAAATCATTATCATTAAAATCCATGGCCCGCAACTTCAGCGTGAGCGAGGAGTTCTTGGATGCCGACTTGTGCAAATTCATCCCCAACAACAAGTTAAACTGCTACATTGACAAGGTTAACGGCATTATTGAGACCAACAGACCCGATAACAAGAACAGCCAGTACCACCAGTTGATCAAGCAGGGCGACGGGTTGTTGACGAAGTTGCAGAAGT